>JBCJKH010051966.1:0-14461 GCA_039877255.1 Loriculus beryllinus
ATTTCTATTAACCGAGAATTATATTCATAGCTAATGCCTGAGCGTGGCCTGAGTCAGAAAACCCCAGTACCCACCAGAGACAAAGCTGTGTCAGTCTGCATGTGGGTCTTACAGATTCCCATCTCAGCAGTGTGACATCCTGCCTTGACCAAAACTTAGTCAGCAGAAGGTCTGTACAGAGAAGATAAACCAAAACTGCAACGGAACCAGGATGCTGAAGAGGTTAAGTGGTGTTTCATTGCTGTGAAGAGTGCAGCAGAAGCTTGATGCCATTTCAGGAGTCTGGGAAGTGTTTCTCACAGGAATCTGGAGGGTGTGAGAGCAAAAGCACCTCCAGTGTAGAAACAACCCAGTTATAGTGCTCAGGCCAGCAGCACAGGCAGGCAATCACGTATCACAGCAAGAGACATGCCACCAGAGCACAACTGCGATGGAATATCAAAATCTTCAGCACAAAGATTCCTAGCAAATACAAAGGAGCAGGGTAACTAATCTCCTATCATAGCAACATCTAAGATTTGAATTAACCTCCCTAGGCCTTAAATTTCATTGCTTCACATGAGGCTTGTGTGTCTCAGGTTAATTGTGTGGACCTCTGGTAATTGGCCCAAATATAGCACAAGGAGATTTTCATGCTAAGCCAACATCAATACTGTGCATCAAAGGCTGCCCTGAATTCTCCCCCTCGGTCGTTCAGTCATCTTTGATCTAAAAAATGAAAAGAGTAAGGGATTTTGTTGTTATTTTTATTCCTTCTCCCCCAGCCCAAGATTGAGGTTACTGAAAATACAAACAGAGAAAAGGTGGCAAAACATTAAAAAAAAAAACCAAGTAAAGAGAAGCAGTGATAATGGAGTGAAGTAAACAGAAAGAAATAGTCTTAGAAAAAAGAGTTGCTGATGGGGGAAAGACATGCTGTAGACACAGGATATGACAGTGAATGCGGTGGTGAAGAAAAGCCTAGGTGTGATATTATAAATGAGGGAAAGGGATCAGTCCATGACTTCTGCAGGATATGAGGATCAGGTCATCTTTTATTCAGTCATCTATGTGCCAGCCATTTGACCTCAATGTGGCCTGCTTCAGAAGCCACTAGGAAGCCACTAGGACCTGTGGCACATACGCAAAAAGGCCTTGACCATTTGAGCCTAGTTGGGAATAATAATTATTAGGGAAACAGATGTTCCTATGTGACCCTCATACCACTCACATAAAAAAACAAAGGGAGCTCATGTCACCCCCTGTTGCTAGCTGCAGACGAGGGAAGGAGCTGCTCCATCCATACTGAGTCTGAGGGATTAAACCAAGCTTCTCATGGGCAAAAGAAGGCAAGACAGAAGAACCACAGAGAGGAGCATGTAGAGAGAGATGGAAAGCGAAAAGGAGAGGACACTTGGAATTCATGGAATTTAGGGATTGAAAGTCTTGTTCTAAGACTGCACTGGGGACTCTCTTCTCCCAGCAGTCCTGAGTCCTTCCTCTTGACAGCTTCACAAAACAAACAACTTGCTTTTAGCAACACTGAGACCGAGTTGAGCCCTGGGATTATGAAAGTTTGGCTCCAGGAAGGGTTGTTCACAAGCTTTCCATTCAGGCTTGAACTTCAGGCCCATTAATTACAAAAGGATGGATCCCCAGTGTGGAAACCTGGATGAACTCACGAAACGCACAAGGACATTCAGACCTTAATCCTCCAGTCTGGCCTCACTCCTAATTTACAGCCCCAGGAAATCTCTTTCCAAGAAAGCGCCTTCTTCCTTATCCTGTGCTATTATCATCTCTCCTCCCAGCAGTGTTGCATGCACCTCCACAGAGTGCAGCTTTGGGGAATGGAGGACAGCGAAGTGTTTCTGACAGCAACAGAAAAAGCCAATCTGGACACATGGGTTCATAACCTTGCAAAATGAAACATTTGTGCTCGTTTGCTGACAAGCTAGTTTTTTACAGGGATAAAAATTAGCTCTTGATGAAATACTGTGTTTTAAATCACCTCCAAATGCACGCAGTTCACTGACCCTCCATTTTCCAGCTTGGCCACTAAAGTGGAAAACTTGCTATTTACACAGCTCTGTTTGTGAATCGTTTGTGTTCTTGGCTATAAAAATGATTTTTAAAAAATGCAAAAAAAAAAAGACAAAGAGAAATAAAAAGTCAGGAACATGCAACAAGCAAAGAACCAAGAAAAGAAAGAAGGGAAATTCACTCCTGAAGCTGTTTGAGCTTTTTGATAAAAATGTCATCAGACTTTTTTGCTGTATGCAAATAAAACCTCACCAAAAATTATTCCTGTTCTGTAACAAATCAAATACTGATCAGAAATACATTTCAAAAGGCTGCTGATGTGAATCCGAAGGAAAAGGATGTTTTCTATCAAAAATTAAAGCTATAAAGCAAAAAGACAAAATTTTGTCAGGAGTGAAAATGTGTTTGTCCAGGCATCTGGTGCGAGGAAGCATCAGGCAGCACCACCAAGGTAAACAGATGAAATATGAAGCCCTCTTCTGCATCCCTGCCAGAAAAACAGTGGGGATGTTTGACATGCTAAAAATGTGCCTACTGTTATGCTGGCTTTGTGTTGGAATCATTAGAAAAAAGGACCTTAGCAAACACAGTTTTATCTCCCTACCTTTGGCTGCTGTATTTTTTCCAGTCTCATCAGTGTGCTTCTGCATTGCCTTCTGATACCTGAGCCCTGCCTTTGTTGCGTGTTAGGGCTTTCATCAGTGTGCCATTTGGAGCAGTATGCTCATACAGAAATCACTATCAATTCCCCTGCAAAGCCAGATAATGGGATTCACTCTCCCTTCTTCCTGTTACAGTCTTCTAAGGGCCAAATCTTCCCTCCACTTATAGTCCAGATAGTCCCATCCACCCAGGGATGCTCTCCTGCATTTACACTAATGCAATTGAAGGCTAATTTTGGCCCTAAGTTATTTGTATGCTCAGATATTAACTTAATGTAGACCATTTTGTGCGCTTGGTTCCCCTCTGTAACATGTATCAATTTACTGAAAGCAAGAGCATCCTTCTCAGCTTCCCGTATCACAGGTAGGCATTCAGGGCGTGGGCAGGGAGTGAGTTTTTGTTTTGCCAATTATGGCTGTGGTGGCCATAGGATGAGATTGACTTGCATTTGCATCCATTACTGTATTGCAAGCTTTGTTCAGTGGAGAATATTTTATATGATAGGTTCCTCCTGTATCATTTGGCAACCAATCCTTCATAATCTGAAGTTGCCTTTCCTCGCTGAACTGCTCTCCTCCCAGTGGAGCTGGTTTGCATGTTGATTTGGAATAGAAAGAAAACTCAGTGAACTACAAAAGCCTGTTGCAAAGATTTTTGGCGATGTATGACCAACATCCTCTTTTATTCTCAGCCCATTATTTTCTTCAGCATCTGCTCAGCTGATTAGTTTTAATGAGCAGTAACTCCACTGGTGCATAAGGGAATTCACAGCTCAGTAGGTAGGGGAAAAGAAAATGAGCAGGAGCAATAGCAAACGGCTGTATGCAGGTGGCCATCTCCAGAACAGGTACCTTTATAAGCACATTAGACGTACGATGTGAGGAAACATTCTGCTTGTACACTGCAGCCACTGTGGAACTCTCCTGTACTGAGTAGTGGTTCCCATTAGAAGAGGCTCTTTGAAATACAAAACCACAGGTAGCTACTACAAATAAACAGCAAAAACTAAAGTTATGTCTTGGAACTGTTGAGTCTCCAGATACAGGTAAGCCATTGTGAGTTATTTCCCTAAAAAACACCATGACATGCTGAGCATGATCAGAGGAGGAGGCCTCTATGCTTGGATTCTGAATTTTTCAATTTCCCTCCTCCTTGAACGTTTGTCCTGTGTTTTGCCTTGGGAGCAGGTTTCCTCCTCCTAACCCTGTGCCTGTACATGCAGAAGAGCAGCTTGGTGCTGAGCAGGCAGCACAATGAGCAGAAACCAAACAGCAGTGGTGTCAGAATCAGGCCCACACATGCTGTTTGCAGGCAATGCCACCTCCTTCGGCTCCCGTGTTTGTTCTAATTTCCATGCCTGGAACACGCAAAACCTTCAGGGCGTTGGGTCCCTGGTGGTTAATGGGATTCCTGTCCTACATCTGTTTATGTTCACATATTCCTGACATTTTCCAAACATTATCATTCAGGTACAACACATACCTGTTCATTGATACTGTCTTTCCGTTCATCTCCCTTGGGCCAGGAGAAGGAGCTGGACATTCTGGCGGCTTCTGAGAGCCAGCAGCATGGGCCCTTCCAGTCCAGGAATGCATTATGCCGTATGCCAGGTTGGAAGGGGCTTTGAGAAACCTGGTCTAGTGGAAGGTGTCCCTGCTCATGGCAAGAGGGCTGGAACTGGATGAGCTTTAATGTCCCTTCCAACTCAAACCATTCTGTGATTCGGTGATTAGACCATGCACAAAAGTGTGCTGCTAAATGAGCTTCAGGATGTGACTATCAGCATCCTGACACTGTGTTGTGGTTTAAGCCCAGGCTGTAAATCAGCCACACAGCCCTTTCACTCTCCCTCCCCCCTCACCTTTCTTCCCCCTCCCCGCTCCTGGAGGGACGGGGAAGAGAATTGAAAGAACATAACTCCCATGGGTTGAGATCAGAACAGCCCAGTAACTAAGGTATAACACAAACCACTACTGCTACCACCAACAATAATAAAGATAAGGGAAATAACAAGGGAAGAGAATACCACCCGTTGAAACCCTAACCTGACCCAGCAGTGAACTAGCTCTTCCAAGTAACTCTCAGTTTACATCCTGGGCATGACGTGCTGTGGTATGGAATACCCTTTTGGTCAGTTTGGGTCAGGTGTCCTGTCTCTACTTCTTCCTGACTTCTCTTCCTCCCTAGCAGAACATGACACTCACAAAGTCCTTGGTCAGATTAAACATTTGAGCAGTAACTAAAAACATTGCTGTTATCAGAGCTGTTCCCAGGCCGAAAGTCGAAAACACAGCACTGCACCAGCTACTAAGAAGGAGAAAAATCACTGCTACTGCTGAACACAGGACACACTGCAAGATAATTCAGGAAAAGACCACTGTATTGGTGGGTCTGAACAGAGCTTTGGCACAGCCTTGACCTAGGACATCACTCTTTTGCAGGTACTGCTACAGTGCGTGGAGAGACAAGAGAGTGCTGGATTTGGTCCTAGCTTCCCTCAGCATTCAGTGCTCCTGTGGTAGGATGTCGTCAGAAGTTTCAACAGTCATCTTCTCCATTCAGGAAATGCTGAGCAGTTGGAACCAAAATTCTGCTTGAAAAAAATAGTGTTTTTTGTGGAAATCTGTGCATTAGAGGTCAAAATCAGTAGACAATAAACCCAGCGTCAGCTCTTCCACAAATCAAGTGTTCTGACTAGTGGACTATTTACTAGCTCTTTCAGTGTAATTTTGACTGTCAGCATATGAAAGATTCCCATTCCTCTGTGGAAAAGAGAATAAAATTCATAATCTCAAAAAGTGCGCCAGACTGTGAAAACCCTTTTCAGTGCAGTTTCATTTGAGTTTAAGAAATTTAGTTTCTCTCCACTACTCACAACTGGCAGATCATTTCATCCTAGTCAGTGATACACTGAAGAGACAAACTGAATGAAAATTAAAAAGCAAAACTATTTTCTGTCGTATTTGTTAATTAAACAACCACTTATATTGTGTGTGCTAAGTACAGGTGTTGCAAAATCAGAAGAAAAACAGAATTAATTCAAGAGGGGCATAAAACCAGTGAGTTGCTATCCGCTGCCATCTGCCCCTGATGCTTCAGCCGTCACATAGAGGCAGCTGGGCATGCAGAAGGAGCTAGTCCGGTTGATTTCTACTTCTCCTCATCCTGGAGCAGAACCAGTGTTACACCTGCTGTAGCTTGCCCGCAGTGACCCCTCCGTATCTACACGCCAGCAGCCATCCCTCCTGATCAGGGCACGCGGTGCTCAGCTTCCCTTGCTCATGTGCTCTTTTCTCCTCCCAACAAAAGCAATCAGGGGCATCACAGCAGGGTTTAATCCTCCGTGCCACAGCCGTGGTGGCTCCCAGACTGCGTTTCTCTGGCAGAGAGAAGAAACATGTGATGGGGCACCCAGCCACGTGCTTCATGAAAATGCCCTACCTTCATTGATTTTAATGAAGAACCCCTCCAGCCTGTGAAGAACTGGTATGTCCTGGCTCATAATGTGGCTCCATCACCTCCATCCTTCTCAAATTGCACCCTGCACATCCTTCTTACCTTCCCCCTGCCTGCTGTGGAGCTGTGAAACACCCTTTCACAGGCACTGGGCTGGGGGGACAAGACTTTCAAAGTAAAGGGCTAGTAAGGGCAGGCAGGCAGGCAGCTTTGCTGCAAGGAAGAAAGCAAGTTCTCTACCACACAAAGTCATTTCCCAAAATGCACAAACCACAAATGCCTACTTTACATCCACAGCAAACAGGGGTGCTGCTTCAGCATGGTGCCTGCTGAGGAGGGAGCATGCAGGGTTACTTTGCATTGTGTTACCTCTGAAACGCAGCATTGAACTATTAAACTTTAATAGCACTAAAAAGGCTGAGGCACGAAAGTCTTGCTGCGCATTTGTAATGGGCAAAGGGAGAAGCCTTTCAAGCCAGATTTATTTCTGTGCTCTTGAATACCTCTGCTGAGGAGAGACAGGTCTAGGTTGCAAGGCTCCACCGCCCTTCCTTCCGCCCTCTAGTGCCAGATAGGAAAACTAAATGTAAAGAATGAAGAATGCGATTTCCTTCTCTCAGTGCACTGGATAAATAGAAGAGGAGGAAGAAAGCATTATTCGTAGCTGCGCGCTTTGATACCGGTTAAGGCAAAACATGCCAGAAACAGTAAAGTCACAGGGCCACTGTCAGACAGGGCTTATGGTGCTGCTTGGGAGCCAGCTGCACTGCTGCAAAGGTGCTGGTGGCAGGACACGGTGGGATTACTCCTGCCTTTGAGCTTGACCCAAACCTGCCAAAAGCAGTGAAGACTCCAAACAAGGCAGGCACTCACTGTTTTGTGCCACAGGTTGGGACAAGTGTATCTCCGTAACCGCTCAAGGATGGGTCTGTTCCAGTCCTGCTGCTTCCTTTAGATTAAAACCCTCACAAAGCTTGGTGCCAAAATATTTACAGTAGGGAAGCGCCTGCTGTTTAGCACTTTGAACCTCATTTAATTCACACTTGTTCTTAATCTCTGCCTCCAAACACCACCTCATCAGTCTGAGTCAGACTTGTTATCCTGACTGCTCTCTTCCCAAAATGTGGTTGGAAAGGCAGCTGAGCTGAGGAAGCACTCTCAGTGCTGCCATTTGCTTCTGTGTGCTTCCGTACTTGACATCCTCTTGCTCACCAAAGGTGTAAGGGAAAAGCCACACTGCTACAATTCTAGCAGCTTCTACTAAACTGGAGAGCTGCCACCTGCATATTCAGCTGCCAAAAGTAGGCGAAAACCCCAGAACATCCCAGGTACAAACATCAACAGGAAAAGATCCAAAACGCACATGAAGGACTGGCTCAGTTTGAGCAACAGGGCTGATTGGTGCAGCCCAAGGATGATGCTGAGGCCTGGTAAGCCAGTGCATAGGGCTGGAAATCAGTTGCTCCAAGGTGACTACTGCCAAGCAAGCCAAATGTGGACTAACATGGCTGAGCAAGCTTGGTCATCAAAGGGACAAGAGGCTTGCAGGAGGATAGGCAGCACTCCCTGATGCACAGAGCAGTGTCATCCTGCCCTCAACTCACATAAGGCTGCAGTTATGAAGCTCTAATGTCCTTCTGATGCTAGAGGCAACACACTAGTTGGGGGTTCCTGACCATCTGCTCGCTCATCCCTCTGAAAGGGCACTGCCCTGGGATGTGTGAACTGTTCCTCCTTGCTTCTCTTCCATATTCCAATGGTTTTCTCCTGCCTTCCTCTCCTACTGCTTTGCCTTTCACCTGGACCAGCAAGATGAGACCCTGACTCATGACATCCACCCCAGGGGTCTGGCTGCCACTGATGATTCCCTTAGAATTATCATGGGCACCAACAGCATCCCAAAAGTGCTGTGTTCTCCCAGTCTTTTCCCATCCTCTCCACTTTCCTCCTATGTGCACATCTTGCAGTCACAGAGGAAGCAATTAGGAATGACCAGAACCAAGTCTTCCCTCTTGTCTTTGTTGCTTGACAAAACAAGAGCTTTAAGCCACATCCTCCCTTTGAAAATCCAAGTTGTGATTATGTTCTCTTTGCTTAATTACTCAATTTCAATTTCAAAATGCTTATTCTTGGTTTTGATCTATTTCTCCTGTGTATCCTAATCAGGATGTTTTGAAACCTTGGCATGAATTTTTCAGTGCGTTACCCTCTCGACTCCAAGCCCTGCAAGGTGACAAGCTGTTCGGTGCCACACAGAGAGAAGCTCAGGTTTAGTTCTCCTGTTTGTTTGTTCAGTTAGTTCCTCACATCCTCCTACAAACAGGAACTCCTGCCAGCATGGGGCACAGGCAGTGCAAGGTGCCAGAGGAGCTCTCCAGGAAAGCCATTGCCACTTAGGGGTGCCCATGGCCACACTAAAACCGTGATCCACAGGGATCTGCAGGAGGTGGCATGGCAGTGCAGTTCCAGCTACGATGCATGGAGCTGGGTACGATGCAGCTAGTGGAGAAAAGATTCCCGGACAAACTCCCAGTTTAGTCAAGGGTCTGCTGGGGTCTTTCCTTTGACATCAGTAGGGGTTTCAGGAGAACACTCATTTTGTGTCCCTATTTCTTCTGCTCCCTGCTGTTCTCCAGGATTTACAATCTGACATACACTTTGTGGGAAGAAACTATGAAATATGGGGACTTCTTGTGGCAACTGCTTCTGCAGGCTGGTACATTTCAGGGAAGTTAGTGATGCCTGTGAATACCAGCCCCCACAAGCCGTGCTGCAAGCACAGTACATGCTCATTGTACCTTTTTTCCAGCTACTTGGGAAGCCCCAGCCTTCTGTTACAGTAACAGGTTGTGGAAATAGTCACAGCAGGATGCCAAGACCTGAACTCACCCAAAAGCGTAGCACAGGCGAGGTAGGGGCAGTGGTTCTCTGAACACTGTGAAACATGGGGAAAAAATGGAATGGGCATAGAAAAGGCTTGTTGTACAAGCAAGCTTGGGTGAAAAAGTTGAGGAAGAACACTTCTGAGGCTCATCTTTGCCTGTCAAAAGAGGTGTCTGAGGTCAAGGCTTACCTTCATTTCAGTTACTTCTGAATGTAGGAAAGCGTTACATGCTTTTTGTGAGTAGTCAGAGTAGCATCATAGTATATGAGCTTTCTAAATGCAATTTTATCTTCTTTATGGAAATAGTTCTCAGAGCGGTTGGACAACTCTCAGGTCACATAAAGAATAACACACGTAGCCACATGTGTGTGTTCCTTAACACTTGCACCCGCCCAAGAACACTTGAGATGTGGTTTGGGCAATGTGCTGCTGCCTTTGTCAGGCATGGCAATGGGCACAAAAGCACACTGGGCAATGCTGAGGATTAAGTCACCCTGTTCCCTGTCCCATGAGATGGGGTCCCAGCTCCACCAGTGTTGTGCCAGATCCATATGCAAGACAGCCTGCTCACACTCACCCCAGCTCAGCACTGCCTGCTCCATCCATCATTAATCTGCTCCAAACAAATGCCGCAGCAGCCAGAAGTAGTTTTCTACCTGAGGCTGACGCCATTTTCCTCAGCAAGTTGGTATTTCTATTGTTATCTTAGCCTGAAAAAGGTGTTAAAATCTTAGACCTGTTACCAGTTAAATCCTCAGCCTGGAGAAGAGATGCAGGAGGAACCATATAGGTATAGATCAAGAGCTAGCAACAACTCCATAAGCAGGGTGATGAGGATCTCAGCAGCAGGTCCCACTGGACAAATGATGGTCTCACTGATAGCACAAACACCTCAGTCCAAAAGCAGCCTCTTCCCAGCCCAGTCTCCCCTAGTCAACACCCACAGCCACTGGGGCTGATGCACTGGATCTATCATTGAAATGCAAAGAAAGCAAGGAGGAAAGGAAGACAATGGTGCCCATGCTTCTCTTACAGCAATAGCATGTATGTTTTTCTTACAGCAACATTGTGCTCCTAGGTTTTATTTTCTGTTTTGTTCTCTTTTGTATCTCATGTTTGTGTTTGCAGGAACCACCTTACAGTTACTGTGTGTAAATAAATCACCTATACAAGTGTTGCTTCCTGCCAGATGCCTCCAAGCCCTGTGTCATGCCCTTCGCTGCTGCACCCAATGGCTGGGTGCTTCAGTGTGCCGCCAGTTAGAGATACACTGCAGGGACTGGACTGCCAGAGCCCATGTTAGCACATGCTGAAATCATTGAGTGGCAAGTACAGCAGGAACCCAGCATGGAGGTAGCCACTTTCCGCTGGTACTATCCTCAGTCAGGCCCTGCCTGGGGCCCCCTGCTGCCTGAGCTAGCCTGCAGGCTAGAGCTGGGGCAGGCACACAGTTAAGATGTTCCCTTCATCCAGCACAGCTCTGTGACCTCTGCCAGATGCTTTGAATTAAACCCACCCTACAGTTCACCGTGCAGATCTGGGATGAGGCCAAATCTCTGCTTCCCAGCTGAGCACCCAGAGGAGCTGCTTGCCAGGGGTGCCCTAGCCCCTGAACTTGCAGCAGCAGGTGACAGCTCCATGGTTCCTCTATGTCCCCTGCTGTGCAGAAACAACCGATCCCCATATCCCGGTCCCCAGTGACTCAGACGCTTCCGAGGCAGCAGAGTGCATCAGCTGCACAGCGCAGCACTGACAGACATGCCAGGGAGAGGAACAGCCGGGGGGAGCCGAGGCACAGCCAGAGGCTCCCGACGTGAGACAGCTTATTTTTAGAGTGCTGTAGCAGTGAGGATATGGCAGGAACCGCTTCCCTCCCGTCACTCTGACGCCATCACCCACCACCCACATGCCCACTAAGTGGGTTATCAGAACCCATCAGGCTGCCGGGGAGAGGGTAAGAAGACGTAAAGGTCACTTCTCTCCCTGTGCCAATAGACAGCAGCATGCATTCAGTGCTGTGGTATCTGTTAATGGACTTTAGTTTAAAGTGCTGAAGGTGGCTTGTGCAAAATGTCCTCTTGCTGCCCCTCAGAGCTCCAGGACCAGCTGTAAGTCACTGTCCTCCCAAATCAGTGACATATCCCACAGCTACAGCACTTCAAGAGGGCTTTCCTCTGTCTCAGCTGATAAACCATTTTCTGTATCCCTGCCCCGACCTGTCATTATCCTTTCCTCTCTGCTAGACATTGCTAAAAATCACTGTGATCCCAGCAACCCTCCCTCTTCTCAGCTGCCTTCTGTCATTTTAATTTTCCCATCTGACAAAAACTTCACACTTGCCTGAGATGTTTATATGTCCTTTGTGCCACAGTATTTAACGGGACTCAAGCAATGTTGTTATCCTCATCTAACACAGGCAAGCAGTGCAAATTTCCCAACCCCATAGCGGTGAGATACAAGCAACATGCTATAAACACAGCAGAGACCATCTCAGTCCTTCACACCTCAGGGTCACACTTTTCCCACCTTTCCTACTTTTCCTTCAGTTCGGGTCCAGTCACTGATTCACAGACCTCACTCCTCCCAGTCCCCATCCTGCATGTCATTCCAGCAGAGAGTTCCAGCCCGTTCTGTTACGCTTTTCTCACACATTTTCCTTCCTCCAACTTGCTTTTTAAAATCTCTGGCACCAGCCAGGCTTTCGGTGAAGCAGCACATCTCTGCTCTTCATCTGCCTGACCATCTGCTTGAGAGAGTGCAGAGCAAGGAGTGTTTCTGCAGAGATTTGTAGACTGAAGGCCAGAATGAACCAGCATGGTCTAGGTCAGCTGCATAATAAATGCCATAGACAACCAGGCAGCAGTTCCCACAGCAAGTCCATCATCTTTGTACTGTCAAAAAGTATAACTTTACAGGGAGAGGACAGCTAAGGTTTGCAAACCTTAATGGCCATATATGTGAAGACTGTGAAGTCTTGGGAGAGCAGCAGTTACTCAGTACATGTGCACAGGCAGCTAGCAATTTAAGCTATATAGATCATGTATATAATCCCATAAAACATGTTGAAATTCCTAAATGTCTCATTCCAGCAAATAACAACACCCATCTCCTCAGGGAGAGGTACAACATCCAGGAGCTGGTGCTGTGCATAAACCCAAAGCAGTGTAACAGAAATCACCTATTCAAGCCAGCCCAAACACTGCTGGGAGAAGCCCTAGCACCGCTCATGACAGCAGGAGCAAATGCCACCTTGCCCTGTAGCCCATGGCTCACTAGCCTTTCAAGACCCATTATTAAGGTTACCCCAAGAGTGCTCTGCAGCTACTGATCCTGAGCAGCTGTACACCCACAAGCACAGATCCAGCTTTGCTCCCAGCCACCAAATGCTGCCATTTCAGCTCACCTAACCTGGAAGCATATCACCATTCTTTAGCCTCAGGTGACTGAAGAACCTGAAAAACCTTAAGCTAGATGGAAGCCTGCTATATGCTCTGTTCCCAGCCAAGGAGTACATGATAACACAGGGGTATTTGCCCAGTCCTAGATCTTCCTAGGTGTCCTGCATATCTTTATTTTAATCCTGAATTCCAGTAACACTGTCAGACGGATGCAGGAAATACTAAAGTCTCTGCATCCCACAGCTGTAACCAGTAGACTCGTGTTTGGCCCCAGCAATAAGCTAGCTCTTACCAGCTCAAGTCAGATCTCACAGCAAGTCTTCTTGAAAGCCCAATTATAGCCCAAATCACTAAAAGTAACATTAGCCTGGAGAGGTCTGGAACTTCCCTCCTCAGCATCAGAAACACCTAAGCTGAAGCCCAGCAGCATGAGGTGGGGTTGGAGGTGATTTAATGAGCCAGTTGTCTTCCTGAATAAAGGGCAAGAAAAACCAATAAACGCAAACTCATTTTAAAAGTGCATGAAAGAATTATCCTTGCAATTGTAAATACAGCCTTGCAGTCAAAGAATTGGTGCTTTCTTTTTAAAGTATCACTAATGCTTCCTCAGCACAAGCTGAACCTCCTTAACAAATACAGAGTGATAAATGGGGTTTGGTTGGATATCTACACACGAGAACATACTGCAGGCATCTCTGTGAAGTGCTTTTTGAATCACTAAAGACAAATGGCTTTAGCATCTCTCTGGGTAGAAGCTGACATCTTGCAGATAGTTCACTTAGGCCTCCCACAGAGAAGAACATTGAGAAGCAACATGTAGAGCTCTCCACCTCAAGCTGGTGGGAGAAGGCTGGTGTGCCAGGCTGCTATGCAATTTATGTCCAAGAATGTTCTTGTAATTAGACAATCTCTTAATACTGTGGAATATATAAAAGTATCCTACAAATCTTTATCTGCAGGTTTCTTGCTTAGTAAAAACACACACTGCCCATGGTCAAAGAGAATTGACTTGGATAATTTAGTATTTAATACCATATTGTAGTAATTTTAAGCATCAATATACTCTAAAGAGCATGGCAATTTACTAGCTCTGGCAAGTTCCTTTCTTTAAGGACAAACATAAGTAAAGTAGTGATTGACTGTTGACTTAATTGATTTAGCAACACTGATGGGTATTTCTCTTGAAAGACGGTCTTCTTAAGGAATACTGCTTTCCCTCTCTGTACCTCTGGGCTTAGACTCTCAGTCACCACAGGGAACAGGCAATGTGCAGCAACTGACCCCATGCGTGCTCTGTCTCTATCAAACATGAGCTATTTGAGTTAGCTCAGCCCTCTTTCCTACAGTCCTAGACCAGTGCTGAGAGCAAGAAACAGCAGATGCATTCAGATTATTTCCTTTGAATAAGAGCAGCTGAGCCACATCAAAGTGACTAAATTCAGATAAATTGAGTCATCAGATGCCCACTTAAAACAAATCAGTTTAGAATGGCTATGCTGCATTTGTCAGTGGTTTAATGCACTAGAAGTGTATTTAGAAGACAGGGCTAATTTCGTAGTCCTTGAAGAACAACACTGAGAAAGCAACTGCTCCATTCTCAGATGCAGCCAGGAAGGCATTCGAAGCACTAGTTTACTACGACATGTCTTTGGCTAAGAGTCACTTTCAAGGTTAGAAAGATATGGTCCTTAGTTTTTATAACACATACAGCAGGAATAAGTGCCAAAACACTGAAGACATCATAAGCTACTTTGCTCAAGTTCTCCGTTTCTTCTCTTTGACCACATTAAATAGCAGCTGAAATGCAAACCAGCACTACTGCTGCATTATTTTCTATAGACAGGAGTTTTAAACTCCAACAGCGAATGATCTTCAATGTCAGCAAAGCATCTCAGTTGATCCAGCTCTGCCATTTACACCAATGGCAGGGATGGGGTGGTGGGGCAGCAGGTCAGCAGCACCAGCCAGCCTGTGCAACCTCCCTCCATCACTGGCCACAGAAACCCTACTTGCAGCAAGAGGAGCAAAAGCTTTAAGA
>JBCJKH010051972.1:3631-40443 GCA_039877255.1 Loriculus beryllinus
TAGCTAAATGCAAGACTACTACCAACTTATTCATTCAAGCTCCTACCATTTAAGTGTATAACCTGCCTCATTTAAAACAACCAAGAAATTAAGATGAATTAGCAGTAAGGAATAGCAGCATAGCCTGCAATACTGCTTAAGTACTGCTAGTCAGCCAAAGAAACTTTATGTATATACTCCTATTCAGTGATCAGTACAGAAAAAATAAGGCTTGTGCAGGAAGCAAAGAAACGAAGAGCATGAGAAGATAATCTAGGGAGTTAACTTGTACTTTAGTATAGTGCCTCCATTATAAAACACCGGTTTTAATTAAGCCACCTAAAGTACTAGGAAATCTTGTGAACAAGTATTTTATTCCACTGCAGGAATCCACTTACACCCCAGAACATAAACGATTTCAATGACCGTTTCTTAGTTTTGCCTTAAAATAACAAGTTTTTAGAAGTTGTTTATTACCAGCAAGTAGGTCTGCAGAAGCTGAGGAACTAGAAGCAGCCTGGGTTGTGGGCTGGGGTTCAGAAGCACTACTTCCAAAAGCATCTAAAGGGAATTCCAGAAAGCACCAAAAAAAGGTAGAGTTCAGTATTAAAGGCATCAATTAGTCATTTATCGCCCACAAAAGATGACAAAAGGATAACCACTTCATTCATCAGAAGAAGCAAATGAAAGTGCTTGGCCATCTTTAATGCAGAGCAGTACAATGGATGCAAAGTTCAGGTGGAAAAAAGGAGGTGCAACAAACCAGCAGTAGAAAGAAATCACTTTTCTTTTAGTTGGGCCTCTTCTCAGAAAACCTATACAAACCACAGCATTCTTAGATGAGAGTTAAGCCCTTTGGAGATGAATGCATCAGATGAGAGCTGGGAATAATTCCAGCCAGAACCTACTGACCTACTGACTCACAGTAAGTCTTTTTAGAGGAATATTTCACTAAGGTTTGAAAATTCACTACTTTTAAGCAAATTCCTGTTCTACAGGAATGGGTTGTGCTCATCCTAATTTCCACCTTGTCAAATCCAGCAAAAATCCTGTGATCCAGATACCCAGTTTGAAACAAATCACGCTCAAAACTTCAGCTGCTTTGAGAAACGGAACTGAGAGAATATAGTGTGACACGGAGAGTTCCAAAAGAGAAAAAGGACACAACAGACTTGCGTTGGATTTCTGAGGAAGAGCCATACATGCACTGACTGAAAACAGAAGGACAAGTGTCATGACAACAGAATGACCACAGTGAGTGAATGACAGCTTATTTGCAGTTCATTATTGTGCAATACCAAGAAGTGGACATGCCAGTCTTAGCCATATTGCTACAGAGAAAAGCTGTGACAAGAAGAAACCCTCAGCTTTAGCAAAGTGCAAAGGTAATTGAAATGAAGTGATTCAACTCTGAAGTGGTGAGGAAAGAAAAATACCCACCACCAAATAGGTCAATCACACCTGAAGAATCCACCTTTGCTGGAGAGGCAGTGGGTAGAGGAGAGGGGGCTGCAAATGCATCCACTGCAGTAAGCACAGGATAAATAATATTTAGTATCAGCAAGGCAACAGTGATAGCTAAATATTTCAAAGCCACATGGGCTCCACCAGCTAGAACCACAGGGTTGGTAAATTCAGGTAACAGTCTTCAGAACTGCAAATAGAAAGGGTTACATTTCTCACACGGCAACTGAAAACCACAGTACTTTATAGAAAGCATTACTTATTAAGGATTCTGTTATGCTTAGAGGCAGATTTATTCTCTCAACAACCATATTACTCACTCAGCTTCAGTGTCAGCCACTTCATAGCTTGCATCTTCAGCAACTGTACATCTTGTGACCAAAGCATCAAGCCCACAACTTAGTATATCGGCTTAAAGACGTAAATTGGCAAGAAGATTAGGTTGGGCAGTTTTCATTATTTATTTTTTCCCCTTTTTTTTTCTTTGCTTTTGGGAAAAAACTGAAAAATCAAACCCAGGAAGTCTGTAGGATGGCCTGTGAAAAACAAGCACTCACCAGATAAGAGATCAGCAGTGAGAGAACTCTCAGGAACAGGAGAAGCTCCATGTGGTGGAGATGAAAACGCATCTTCCAGAAATGCAAGAAAAAACAAGGAGAAGTAAGTATCACTCAAGACAGTTTATATCACTGCACAGCATCAAAGCAACAGAGCATTGGAAAAACTCGTTCTTTACCTGTACCAAAGAGATCTATGCTAGGAGTAGCGTCTGGTTTAGGTGCTGCAGGTACATCAGGAACAGACTCAAATAAATCTAAGGCCAAGAATATACATCTTTAACTCATTTTTGAAAGGTGGAACTGAAAACAGAACTTTCAAGTTTTGCACATTGTATTTGAAGTTAACAGGCTCTCTGGTTTGAAAGCCTAGCACACAGCATGCATGCAACATGGATTTGTTTGTTCTGTACTCTGACAGATCAATCCACCAGAATCAAAGAGTTAAAAACAAAATTACCACCAAAGATATCTAGAGCAGGAGGAGCAGAGGTGGTGGCGGTAGCAGAAGTGGTGGCAGTAGTGGTAGTGGCAGTAGCTGTAGTAGCAGTAGCAGCAGCAGCAACAGCAGCAGCTGGAGAAGGAGTTGTTGCAGGAACTGGAGTGGCTGCACTAGTTGTAGGGGTAACTACAGGAACAGCAGTCTCTGTTGGCTTCATAGCAAAGAGGTCCAGCTCAGGAGCAGCCTCTGCACTACCTTCGGATGGGGCAAAGGGGTCTTGTAAAAAGGAAAGGGGAAATATATGTGTATGCATACTTAGGATCAGTGAGGCAGGAAGTCAAGAACAAAGCAACTACAGGCAATGCACATACTGCAAACACACACACAGAGGAAGTCACTCTAACATCTAGCTTACTTATCCAGACACGTTACTTATGTTTTTCCAAAATAAAGACCATCTGAAAGTCTGAGCAGTCTATTTACTAAAGGGTAGAATTTTCAAAGGCTGTTTGACAAGGCCAAAAATAAAAGACAGAAATATGACAAAAGAACATCCAGATTAGCAGGTTACTGCTTACAAAACTCAGCACTGACAGAACTGTTTATTAGCATTACCAAATAATCACAAAGTTACTGAGACTTGGAAACAGGCAGTTTTGTCAAGCATGCTTTTCAGTCTAAGATTTGTTTTGACCAATGGCAAACACTATGAAGATTTCAGAAAAACACACTGCCATGTAGTTTAAACGAAAAAACAGCAAAACAAGAGACCGTCTGATGACATAAAACCCACCATTTCCTGAACATGCATCAAGAGCTGCTGCTACAGGGGTTGGGGTAGCTGGTGCTGCTGCCCCTTCAGCTGCTGCAGGGGCTTCCCCAGGAGAAGCTGCAAAGGCATCTTGGGTGCAGTTTAAGAACAGAAATCAAAAGGAAAAAAGGATAAAGAGAAGAAAAATATAGTAAAAGAACCAAGTTAAATTGCACAGATAGATCCCCTTATACAACATGAATGTTGTTACTCTGACAGCAAGACAAGTCATGCAGCGCAATACGCTTTGTCTCTCCCCAGCCCCACGCGAGCAGGTTCTAGACAGGGTTTGAAGACGGATCTTCTTGGGTTGCCCACAGGAAATACAGTGAGTGTAAAAGGCATTATTCTCATTGTATAAGGGTTCAGAGCAGCATGCTCATGTACTACCCAAAATTAACTAATGAAGAAAGAGCAGAGGTATGGTAGTAAGTTGATGTTAATAAAGATATTAAAAACTTGCATGCTCAAAGCCTGTAATATGTGTGATTTGCCTGCAAATGTGAATTTGCTTGCATAGTGCTTTGCAAACTTAAGCATTGTAACAAATAAAAATCCAATTACATTGGCAAAGATTTGCATCTACTATTTCTAGGTTTTGAGCCAAGTCAGACATGCAACACCTGAGAAATTGAACTTACTTGTTTCTTAAGAGTATTCCAATTGAATGTTTCTGAAGCCATAACCTGATGCATAGGTTGTATTTACTTAGCTTGTTCTGACAGATTGAGAATGTTTATCCTAACTGCTGGCCAGCAATAGTTGTCTCTCCTTCTTGTAGGATCACCTCTAGGCCAACCAGTCGAGTTAGGGAAAACAACTGCTTTGGGGGTTTGGAATTTCTTGCTTATGAGTTTTCTTCGACAATTATTTTGTTTGCCACTTACTAAGTGGTATGTTTAAACTCTGAACTTTTACAGCATTATTCCTTGGCTTAGACCACCATCTGTAGCTCTTACTTCTATGAAGTAGTCCTAATGGGCAGTGCCATTTGGACTATCCCCACAGGCAAGCAATTTCTTCACAGAAGGACTGCGCAACTAAGATTAAATACTTCAAGATGCTCATAAAGGCCATTTTTCTACTGCTACAAAGTTAGCAAGTTAAAATAAACACAAACAAATAGCAACAACAACAACAAAAAAAAAACAACTGTTGGGGGATACTGCGATTGCACTGTCAAAACTAGTACGGGAAAAAGCTTAACATGCTTTAACTTGAGTGTCATTTTAAAATGAAAACAAACCATTTTAAAAACAAGTTTGTGCCAGTTAATCTAAAAAGCTCAAAAGAACATGCATTGAAACTTCAACAGAAGAGAAGGAAGCCATTTACTCTTGCACAATAGAATTAAAATGAGTTAATAGCAAAAAAGGCCTGCTAATAAGCCATTTCAAATATAATTCTATTTTTCACATAACAGCGGTCAACAATAAAACTGGATGGCAGTTGTCCAAGTAAAAAAAAAATAATTAAAAAACCCCCCATAATTTGTCAAACATCACGGTATTGTATTGTATGTACACCAGACACTGGCATAACCACACAGAAGAAATTTAACACAGAACCAGAGTGAAGAGTTTTGATTGTACTACATGTGAATACACAATGAATATGGCCACGTGTTGGGTTTTGCTCCACAGGGGCAGCTTTCAGAGGGAGGGTCACCTTGGGCTCTTTCAAAAGAGCACAGCTTGCAAGCTAACAGCGCAGAAGTTCGTCAATAACACTTGCAACTATTTCCCAGCATGATAGACTCCAGAGTTCATAGAAAGTGCAATTTCAGAACACATAGGGTTATTCATTAGTCCTGTGTTGTGACCACTTTGGCCTCAGAGTAACACCTATTTCTGTCCATACAGAGACTACTGAAGTTCCATGTGTAACAAGCCGTAGGTTAGGATGGGCACAAATTCCTTCCAGCCCACAGATAGAAGTGAACAGCAAGCTTGGTACCGGCTTTATTATTTATTACTACTTTTGAATAAATCATGCATGATACCACTTGGCATGATAATGCCAAGCATTATCATTTTCTTTAGCAGCATATACTTGGGTTTAATTGCAAGTAAGATAAACATCCAAGTTCATAATGGAACCTAAAGGAGATTTTTAAGTATTACTTGCTCTGAGAAGTTCAAGAAATCTGTATGAGCATAGAGACAAACCAACCTGAAAAGGTGACCCTACAACTCATAGTTGGAACCAAGGGTGTGTTGTTTGCTTGTTTGTTGCTTGGTTTTAGGTTTTTCGTTTGTTGTTTGGTTTGGGGGATTTGGGTTATTTTTGGTTTTGGCTTGATTTGTTTGGTTGGTTCGTTTGTTTTTAAGTTAATGCCTCTTTTGTTCTTTGAAGCCTTTCAAAAAGCTCTGCTGCACTTGAAGAGATGCCCTCTTCTAAAATCTAGGATGATATGCAGAGATGGATACAATTATGTACTGCGGATTTTATTAGCCAAATAAAATAACCCCAAATAAAAAAAACCCAAACCTCTCAACAACACAAACAAAAACCAGGATTGTTTCTTTTGTGTTCTTTCATACCGGCATAGTAACACTGCATTTCCATATCCAGCACTGTAAGGGATGATACAGCTGACTTATAATCATTTCACGTATTCCACAACATGTGAAACAACCCTATGAAAGGCACAAGTATAGGAAAGATCACAGAACTAAAATGCAGAGGTGAAAAGAGCTTTCTTCTTTTTCCACAGGTTTTTCCTCTTCAGCCACCTTCCATTACTTTTGACATGGAGAACCTGAGCTAAGTTAACATGAAATATTCCACTAGGCTCAGAGCTAGGAAAGAATCATAAGAATTACGGGATTTAATCTGTTTCTTTAAAAAAGCACTAGTTTGCTATACCAGCACGTTCCAGCATAAGTGACATTCATTAGCCCTTTAATGCCAAAAACTCTTAAATTGCTTTGCATTTAGTTTCTTTAAAGGAGAAACCATAGTTTTCCTGCCTACTTACGACTCATATCATGTGAATGCTTAATAACTCACATTTGCACAGTGTCTGTCATGAGTTGTTATTTGAACTGCATACAGTGTAATCATACAAAAAAATATAATTTAAGAACATGCATTACTAGCATCTAAAAACACTGTGTCCAAATCTATTATTGAGATACAGCATTTCAAGATATTTTGCCTTTCTTCTACCTTTACATTTCTCCCTCAGGAATGATTCCAGCTGGAATTTGAAAATGGCCTTCTCTTGTTTATCAGAAACAAGATAAGGAATTCTTCAAGCTGGCCCAGGTAACTGAAAGCTTGCCCATTAATCAGATAAAATTCTTAAAAAAACCCTATGCCGGATCAATGCTGCATTTCTTTCTCTGCGTTCCAAGACCATGTTAGAAATGAATACATAATGCAAAGCTGCTTTTCCACTTAAAAACAAAGCCCAGCCATAAGGAGCATGCAGGCTCCTATCACCTAAAGTATCAGCTATGCAAAGCAAGAGAGTAAGTCAACAGTCATTCCTGCATAGTCTTCTCTTCTGCTTCTTCCATCAGTTTGGCTCCCTGTCTCCTGTAGCTTTCAGCTTCCTTGCCCTACCTAACCACTCCCTGAAGACTCTACCTTCTTTCTCCTGAGATCAGTGCTCCGGTACCTTCCCCGACCACACCTCACCATAAGGAACCATGGAAAGCAGCTAAGAACTGGCAAGCTGCAAAAAGTTAACATGACCTTGAAGACTTTGTAGCAGACCTCAAAGGTCAAACACCTATTTGTTAAGTGTAAGCATTCCTGGCACCACAAAAGGTAGAGAACATTTGTAAATGCTCCAAACCTACCAGTTCTTGTGTTTTACATTCTTAAAGTAACAAGGAATGTATGGAACGCCACTAACAGAACAACCTTCAGGGGAACACACAAAAAATCCCAAACAAACAAACAAAAAACACCCACCAAAATAAAAAAAACCCCAACACTAAAACATGAGTAGAGCGGTGGAAGTTCCATATGGACTCCAGGGTCTTAAAAGGGTCTGATCTGTGGGTGTCCTGAAGGCACTGCGAAAGTACCTTCGCTGCTGAGTGTGTGTTTAGAAATTTTTCTGCTTGAGAACTAGAGATTTTCTGCTATTGTAAACAAGAAAACCTTGCTTTGTCTGATGTGTTCCAGGAAAAAGTCAGCATTCTTCTAATATACAATCCGTCAGAGATTTATAGTATTTGAGCAACAAAATACATTCTCTTTAAATTAAGACATCAAGTCATGGAAGTCTGGATACTGCAAAAGTAAAATTCTTTCCACATTGGAGAATGAAGGCAACTCCACTTCTTAATACGTGCCACTAAGCAATCTAATGATCAGTTAAATCTCTAGAAACTAAAAGCATCCAGCTCTTTGTTACTCTCTTTGCCACTTCATAAACATGGAAGTAGATACATGATTTGGTAGTAGCCTTTTTCCAAGCACAGAATAGTGTTAAAAGTTGAAAAAAAGGATATATCTTGCTGCTGTACTACTGTAAGAATAGGAAAGAGTTGGTGTTTTTCTTATCCTGTTGCAAGTTTACAGTGATTTATAACCATTTAAGTATCATTTAGGGTTTCTTTTAAGTCCAATATCGATGCTAAATTAATAATGCAATTTGAAAGTGCTGTATCCAAGACTGGCTTTACCCCAACATCTACATATCCAAAGTTTCACATGCTATTCATCTACAGGGGTGTTAATGAGCACAGGCTTTGGCTTCTGCGGGTAACCAGCATCAGACTCTCTTCTTGCTCCTAGTGATGTCCAGAACCACTGCTCACAATTGTTTTAAGATTGCTTCTGAAGTGTCTGATCCTGAGGCACTTGGACTAGTACCCATCTTTGTAAAAGGGGGGGTGAAGTAGCAGACAGGAGTTGTACTCCTTTCTTACAGCTTCTTGGCAGTTTTACTGGGGATAACTTGGAGCTGTCTGTTGAAGTCAGTCCTAAAAAGTCTTCCAACTGGGAACTTTCAGTCTTCAGGAAACACCTTTGCAGACAAAGTGTTTATGTATCAGACCTATCCAGTGCTTCTGTCACTAGAAACGATGAATAACCCCAAACAGAACATACTGGAATGCAGTTTTGATAACAGGTAAATTACTTATTCCTTAGGTGCATTGTCATGCTGAAAGTATGCATCACAGGAAAACTAGAAAAATACAGTGGTTGGGTGATCTTAAATATGTTAATAGTTTGTAAATCAGAATATTTCTCCATTAACCTGGGCTGGTGTAATGTTGAAAAGATAATTTCTGACATGCTGTTGAGAAGCCTCCTGCTGTATGGGAGCAACAAAAAAACATGACAACATATAGGGGGATAGTTATTCTTGATTATGAAGTTAGCAGCTATCATTAGAGACTGAAAGAGCCTAACTAAATTACAAGATTATGTTTCCTCTACATTAGTTGTATAGTTGGCACTTAGCACATGTTCATTGCCACTTTAATTTACTGTTAATGCTGTGTGAAATAAAACCCAGATTCAAAAATGCTGAAATAGAGTAATTTCAGCTAGCTCAATACTGTTTTCTCAAGTAAGATCCAAAAGAAACACAATACAGCTCAAGCATGGCATGTAATGAAGGGGCAGGAAGCTGCCACATCCATCCTCTTCAACTATGAAAGCACAAATGCTTTTCCTCAGGCATTATAGTACAGTGCATAATTATTGAATAATGTGGAAAGAATACATGCTTACCCCAGTGCGGACCTGAAAGTAATGTTCTTAGTTATTCAACCATAGGGTAACTCAGTGTTAAGTGTACAGTTTCCCATTCCTATATATATATGCAGAGAAGCCTATTAGCTAAAAGCACAGCAAACAGGTATTTGGACAGTTTACATTTACACCCAGCATCCAACACACAGGCACCTTTGGTATTGTTAATTGAATTAGATGCCTTATTTATAATAGCTAAACCCAGCATAGCTTAATCTACCTTATGAGCTGGTACAGAGCACTACTGCAACCAAACTAACCTCCAAAGAGATCCACTTCAGCAGTGGCAGCAGTAATAGTTGTAGTTGTAGCGGCAGCAGCTGAAGTAGTTGTAGTATCAGTAGTTGCAGCAGTAGTTGCAGTAGGCTCTGGTGCAAATGGATCTGAAATCTGTGGCTCAGAGGTAACACCGGAAAGTGCAGCCAGATTATCTATATGCAACCATATAATGAAGATCAAACAGGAAAAGTAAGGGGAAGAGGGAAAGAGACCGCAGTTACTCAACTCCAGAAAGCTGGAGCTTTTTATAAGGAGTCTTTACATCCAAAAGAGTTAGAAATCAAAAATACTACTCACCCTCTCCCAAGAGGTCTAGTAATTGTCCATTAAAATGCAGCAGAATAAAGAAACAGACTGATTAGAACTGTCAGATTGAAGATGTTCATTAGCCATATGTTCATGCTCTAAATGATGTGTTCAACACAATTTAAGCATCTGACTTTCTAACATTTAGGAGGTTACTGTTACACGACAAAGCTCATTTTATTTAATAGCTTTATTCAAAACACAACCAGTACATACATCTCACACACTTGGTAAGTTCCTTAATATCTAATCAGCAAGTTTTCAAACACTGGTAGTGTTTATCACTTCTGTTTTATACAGCTGGTTTTGTGCTCTCAAACTAACAGAGAGAACCAAGTAGCGGCCTCTAAAAGTCGACAAGAAGGTCTCCTACCTTTCACTACCCCAGGGTAGAGCAAAGGACCACTCAGAAGCTCAGATCATCACTATACTAGTTCTCTCTTGCACTTAGTTTAGCAGGACAAGAGTAAGACCAGAAGTAGGTAGACTTGTCTGAAATTTATGAACAGCTATCATCCTCCAAGAACACTGAAAAAAATTTAAATGCAAGTTCCTGGGCCTAACAGGAACTTGCATTTAAGACTCAAGACTTCCCCCAAGTAAAAGTGTACATCAGAGAACTGAGCCCAAATAACTCCAGTGCTCACGCATAAATACAGTAAACAGCCATAGTTGAACCTTACTTAAATCCATGAGCTATGAGCAGAACATCCTCACATACCAAAGAGAATCTCAAGATAATTCTGCTTAGTTGCAAGTATTTTCTAGAACAAAGTAGACAGAAAGCAGTCAAAATCAACATTATAGTCATTAGCCTAGACAGAATTCAGCTTACTGTTCTGCCATACTGAGCTGTTGAGATCCACTCATCAGCCCTAGAACCCTTCACAAAACTGGCACTGAAGCCAAGGTACCACAGCAGATAGCAGCTTGCAAATACAGTGTTAAGTTACTTCAGGATGCAATATATGGCATCCCTACTGCCTGAAGTATATTCTGAGAGGAAGACAGGCTCTGAGTCTTGTACTTGAGACAACTGTTTAGCAAATAAAGACAGAAAAAATCAGGAGAGCAGCTCCTCTTTTCCTACATTTGCAATGAAGCAAGCATACAATGCAGGAAAGACCACCTCTGTTAACACTGGCTATGAGAAGTATGAAAGATAAGCAGGCTGGTTCTGTTCCAACTTTGATTCCTTAGTCAACTATTTCTGGAAGCCAATGAAGCAACTTTAATGACAAACTTTCCTACAATTTGATGTCCTCTGACATCAGTCAGATTAAGCTCAGAGGAAGCTTTTTCTAGATAAAAAAAAAACAACTTTAAGCCATAAAACCTCATGAGAACCAACCAGTTTGGCCCATTACATTTTTATACTGCAGTTAGAATAGCCCGGGCTCAGCAACTACCTATTTACCAACCAGTGTTGCTCCTAGATTCATTGTACATGTGGCAGGGTCACAGGTTGATCTGATCCATACTGAACAGCAAGCACAGAGTCCAGATGGTTTACTATGGGTCTGTATGTAGGCAGCAAAATGATTTAAGCAAGCACTGCTCAATCTTCACAAGTTTTTATTTTACAGCATATGTTAACAAGGCACTGGGAAACCACATGTAGGTATTTTTGTTATTGGCTCCTTGGGAGAGCTGTACTCGAGACTGACTGCACGAGAAGCTGAGGTAAGTCAAAATAGCACTCTGAAAGAGCGTAGCAGTATATTAAAAATGCAGCACCCTGGTATCTCATTACTGCACAGCAGGTGGACACCTCACAGCTAGACTTGGAATAAGCAACTGTTGGCAAACTTACTTTTTGTTAGCTTATTCCTTTTGTTACCCAGTTATGTCACAGATCACAACACAGTGAAACCACAATTATGTGGCATGGCAATATACACTTACTCTTAATATGGGAAGGATTAAAACCAAACCTTTATTGTATAGTAATATTAAAGTAGCAGTATTAATAGCAAATTCATGTTCTAAAGCAGAGTGCAAGGTAATTCAGAGCAGAAATTCAAGTCAATTTGCTTTTTTATCTGAGAGTCAGACCTCGTGATGATGCAGAATGTGACCTACTGTTTTTTTCTGTAACATAGTCTGGTTTGCCTGCCAAACGCCTATCTATTCACCTTGTGATATGCTGCAGGAAACTTATTACCCTGCCTTGATCATTTCCAGTTCACAGAAAAGGAGTTATACATCATTTGCTAAATAACTTATGCTGTATTTGGAAATACACTATGTATACAGCAAAATATGGCTATAGTGTACTGTATATACCACTAATTATACGGTGTACTACAGGGAACATACAGTACTGACACAATACATAGGATCTACACTGCCAGTGAGACTGAGAAAGCAAGACTGTTTGTTAGTGATATGTATTCCTCAGGTTTACGGGACATTTAAAGTGCTGGCTTGATGCTGGATCTTGAAGTGTTTGATATTCACATTTTCCTACCTATTCTGAACTGCGGTAATTCTCCCAGTTTCCTCCCCCTACTACTGCTTTCTCCCAAGTTCTCATGTTAAGCTGCTGTGGGCCAGAAGTATTTTGCAGATAAGAGGCTGAAGCAACACGGAAGCACTCTTACATATCCTCCCAAAAGCTCTGGGTGGAAAGAAGGTCATCTTGTCCCATCTCCTGTTCAGAACATTAAACCCAATACCAGCTCAGGGTAGTCATGGCTTTGTCTAGTCAGGCCTTGAAAACTCTCCAGGAATGAAGTCCACTAGCTCACATCAAAATTCTGCTCCAGTACTGCCTTGCCCTCCAAGTGAAATCATGTTTTCTTCATATCCCATCAGCCTTTTAAGCTGCAATCGGTTGTTATTACCCTTCATTATAATCAACTATGTTTTTCAAGAAAATTTTGGCTCTGCTCTGCAACTCCTCTTCAAACAGTTGTAGGCCACTATTAAGATTCCCCTTTAGCTTCTTCTTTGCCAGACAACAGAGGCCCAGCTCCCTCAGTCTTTTTACACAGTGATGTGCTGTAGATGCTTGGAGTCCTGGTAGCCCTCTGCCAATCCCCTCTCCCTTATATCAGAACTGGACGCAGTACTCCAGATGTGGCCTCACCTGCACTAACTAGAAGGTCCTGTAGTAGATATGAGACTATACAATTTTAATGATTACCTGCAGGTTTAGCTGAAACAAGTAAATAAATAAAAAAACAAAAACAAAAACACCCCCCAAAACAAACCACGAAACCAAAACTACCACAAACCCAAACCCCAACTCTTAGCCAAGCTCAAAGGTTTTCTCATTACCGGATAAAACATTAATGTACATTTCAGTATTTTCACACCAAAGCCATTCCAATTCTCACCTTATGCATGTCTGACATGGTGTTTGGCAGTAACTCAAAAGAGGGGTTTCTTTCATAAAAGACAAAAAAACCCTAGCAAAATTGCAGTGCAGTAACAGGTCCTCATGCCTGGACTCCTGCCAGCAGTAAAGCAGACAAACTTGAAGCTTACCAAGTTACCAAAATGCTATTCTGAAAGGCAAGTCTGAAGTATATTTGATGAAGTTAGCAATAACCCTGGCCAAAGGAAAGAAGTTAGCTGTTCTTTTCTTCTGTAGAAGAAAAGGACTAGGTACATTACTAGGCCACTTTAAATAAAAACACCCAAGTTCCCATCTAAGGTGCTTTGTCTGAAAGAGCAAAGCAAAAGAACCCAAAAAAGTCATCTAAAAGATGACCTGCAATACAAATCAATATTTTACAATATTAATGGCAATTTACTCCACATGAATGAGCAACTGCTTAAAAAAGTAAGCTGAGAGGCCTGAGTATTTTTGAACATCTCAAAAGCTTGTGTTCCTGCACTTGCAAATGACAAAGCAAAACAAGTAGGATGCAATAAAAAATTACAGAATAACTAGTCCCAGGCATCCCAGAATAGATGACTCCCTGGTCTCTCTTTTTGGGTAGGATTACATTTCAGTAAATAAAATTGACACTGCTGAAATAAAATACCCAATTCAACAGATAAATTAGAATATGAAAAATATTCTACATGACAGCCATAGCTATCCTCTTATAATAAAGTGGCTGAGATACAGTATCACCTTTAATGAACTAAAGCTAAGAACAGAAAGGGAATTCAGAAGCCATCAGTAACCAGTACTAACATTCATAGCAGAGCCAGCATGACTCAGTGTAGCATTCCTGCTGTGAGAGGGCTGATAAGTTCCTTAAACTGCCACACAGGATCTCTTAAGATTATACCATAGTGTGGTTACAACTATGTAAGTTAAATCACATTTACTGGCCTAATTACTTGTCTTCAGAGGACAGGAATGAACATGGCCTACATTTATTGCAGTCCTCTACACATCACCAGCTGCTAGCAGTGCTTGCAACAACAGGCTCAGTTCACCACAGAGCACATATGTCAGACAGCTGGTTAGGTGTTCCTATTTGAAAGCAGCTAGCCCTCTACTTCTGGTTTCATATTATTATTCTATGCAGACGAAGCAGGTTTAAATAAAAGATGTTAAGAGTTGTTCTGACACTTGCAGCAGAACTAATTTACCACCATTGGTTTTAAAAGATGTTTTGATCCTCCCCCTACTGATCTGTGAGTTTTGCTTTATGAAGACAAGTGTTGACTTCTGTGCTCACCTTGCCAATAAGGATATGAGCAGTTCTAGATCTTCTGTTTTAAAGTGCCTACCCTACCTGGTCACCTCCAGCCATCCCCCCTTCCTGCTCACTTTTAGTCACATAATCCTGGCTCCCCCCAGCTTTACAGTCTGGCTCTTGTAAGCAGCTTATACTATTATGCATATCCCTGGAAAAAGGAGTAGCCTTGTGCTGCAAAGAGATGCCTGACCGTCAGGTCAGCAGAAGCCTGGGAGTGATCTGGGAACATCCTGTGCTAGCAGCGAAAGAGCCAGGTTTCAGTTCAGGCAGGCAAGAAGATGGAGACTGCAAGAAGAGATGCTGATAGCGAGGTTTCTCTACCTCCCCATGAAGTGGCTCCAGCAGGGGCTGGTGGAGCTGCCTGCCCAGTACCGGCAAAATCTGGTTGAAGATCCAGAAGATCACTGGATGGTTTGGAAGAGCTGCCAAGGAAAGGAAGAGAGATTAAATATTGGAAGAATTTGTTGATTTTAATCAAGGGTTTGTTTTTTTTAAAAAAAAAATAAAAAATTACTGGATTGTAGGAATTAGCCTTAGCTTGGATAAGAGATTAAACCATTGAGATATTTGGGTTTTTTCAGGCCTCAAGATTAGAGCGGTGGCCATAAACACCTCTACTGCAGTAAGCACCAAGAATAGATTACAACCCAGGGTGGGGCCTTAACTTACTTCCATTACTTGATGACAGTGTAACAGATCTATGAGACTTTTACAACCCTAAAAATACAAGCAAACAAACAAAAAAATCCCAAACCCCAAAACCAAAATCCCAGCTGATCCCAAAGACCAGAACAAATAACTGCTGCAGCTGAAAATAGTTCTATTCTACTACAATATTTCATTGTGCCATGTCAGAAAGCAAGAAACCTGCATTCCTAGGCAATACATAGGCATTAGGTAGAAAGAGTTCTAACTTCAGCCAGCCAGATATTTGCTTAGGAAACAATGCCTTGTTCATTTAGAATATTTAAATAATAAACAGTAGAAGCTCTTTCTTCAGTGAGTTACTTCACCTGACATTTAACTTAAATGTCCTGTCTTCAGACTTTTGGTTCAAGCATAGAGCTTTTACATCTCTAGAGTTCTTTCATTTCTGCTTATTACAATAAGCAACAGCAGTTTGTTCTGGTTTTGACTTTTAACTCAGATATGCTTTTTAACTTACCTGACTGGAGCAGCTGTAGATGAAGTTGCAAAAAGATCAACTGGAGGAGATGTATCAATAGTTTTTGCTGGAGTAGAACTAGGAGATGTAACAGTTGTGGCTGGAGAAGACTGGAGAAATATTTTAAATATACATTCAATACACCAGCATTTGTCCAAAACCAACTCGTGCACAGATTCACATTCTTCTGAAAGTTAAATACTCATGAAAGTATGAATTCTGAAAGTATGAAAATATGAACAAAAAAATAAAAATCCAATTTTGACGTCAGGTCTCCCTGACGTCTTCCAATGTTTCCCCATTTGAAAGAATTTAAGGAAGACTGGGCTAAGTTTTCAAAGAGTAGAGGAGTTGAAAAACTCCAAGGTGACTCCACCTAGCAATTCTTGGTCCAAGAGGAAAGCCTACTGCATGCATTCAGAGCCCTGCAGACACCAGCAGCCAGTCTCATATGAGCTTGAGTCCCTTGGGTTCAAGCTCACCCAACATGTAGGTAGTCAACTAACTCAGACTTGTGATCTGGAGTTGCCTTACCTGCTTTTTAAAAAACCAGTAAAGGTAACTAACAGTACCTATGTGTCAAAGGATTCTTAGCAATGTCCAAGAAAACGGTTTGCTCTCCCAAACTTCCTTATCTCAGTTTTAATACCATCCTGAAGATGGAATAAAGTCGGCCCCTTCATTTTGTCCACAGAATAAAAAATCTACTCATCCACGACAGCAGCTTAGTATTCCCTCCATAGAAATGGTGGGAGAAGACAAATGGTTAGAAACTGAGTTAAAAGTGTATATGTAAAACTTCAGACTACATAAGGTTTCAAGAGCCACCAACAGTACCAGCAGTTAAGTCCTTGGGAAGGTACAAAAAGATTGCTCGACCTATGATTTTGCTTCATTAGCTCTTCCAGTGATGGATAAAGATACCTTAAGTATACCAAGGACTGATACCCAGGAGAGTATATTGCAACCCTTTGTGCACTTGAAGATGCAAGTCACCTTGAAGTATCAATTTAATTCTAAAAGATACTATAAGCTTTGTTATAGCATCTCACTCTTTTCCTAACAAATGAAAACAAGTCCTATGTTTTGTATTTTTTGCCATTCTGACCACTTCCAAGTGAGAAAAGGAATAGAAAATTTGAAGTGATTTTCTTCCAGGATCTGCTAGTGCCATCCCATCATCACAACTCTAGCAGGAAATGGATATAAGCTTTCTAGACTCTCATCAAAGCTTTACTAAGGTTTGAGACTCGAGTGGTCCAAATTCTTCTTCATGTAAATCAAAGAAGAGGGGATTACTTAAAGTTATAAGAACACTTTCTTACATCACATAGCTCTCACCAACTGCTACAGTGTTGAAAAAGAGAGGGGTTTGTTTGGGTTTTTTTTAGAAGGGCTTTTTGCAAAGCAATTTAAGAGCTTTCACTAGAATCAACCACAGAAGTGCCTCCCTCAAATTCAGAAGTTTTCATTGAGGTTTTCCTGCACAACATCCACCACTGGACACAGAACTATGGCAGCTGGCAATGCTTCAGGAACAACTATTGCTAACACTATAAAGACCATTAGTTTATTTGACACTCAAACCAAGACTGCTTCACTGGCAACTCTTGCCTTAAATTAAGGTGAGCAGTCTCATTAATAAAAGTTCATTCTGAAATCTGGTATATCAGATGAAAGTTTTCTTCCTGGCTTTTCACATGAATGTGGTTTTAAGAGAGTCAGAACTTCCTCATAAAAAGCTGCAAAATACAGCGCTAAATTTTGACAAGAAACAGAACTGTTTCTCACTGACATGAGGATTAATAAGGGGGGAGGGTGAAGAAGTTGACATAAAGATATGCATATCTTTTATACTTCACAAAGTGTGACCATCAAATCCATCCTAAGTTGCTTAGCATCCTGCACTATAGTCTTCAGATCACTGAAGCACTTTTATAGAGCCATTATTACAAGGCCAGTAAAAGATGTGGTTTTGTCAGTTAGCTAGGACCTAGGTGGCAAAGTCTAAAAAGCAGATTAGAAGATGGAAATTTAACTCTTTAAGCCCTTATGGCAGTCTAAAGCATATCTGAACAAGAATTAACTAGTACAGCAATTGGCAGCATTTACCTTGCTCAGAGGAGAAGGAGCCCCAGACCTATAAAAAAAAAGGGGGTTTTCAGGTAAATACACTTTTGGAAACTATGTTTCTGGCCATCAAAACTCCTGAAAAAAGACCAAAAACTAAGCATGAAAGCTTTCTGAAGATCTCTACAGTTGCATGCCCTCCCCATGTCTCAAACTTCCATGTACCACTTTAGACAAGGAATACAAATTTTCACCTCAAATCTTAAATGGATCTTTCAAGATAACTGGTATCACAGGATTATTCTACCTTTTAAATAAGCTCTACTCAGTAGAAGAAAGGCAGAAATGCATGCAAATATCTTTGGTTTGGGCCTACAGGAGCCAATGGGAAAGAGTTAATGGGGGAAGATGATACCATATTATAAAATCATGCAACAGCAGCAGAGTAACACCAATATGGAAGCAGTTATCTAGCATAAGTCTTCTGAGGATGTGTCAGCAGACTTTCAAAGTCTATTGTTCTTTTAAGTAAAGTCAGTTATTTTAAAATAATGCTATTTAAAAGTATAGGAACAGTTAGTTGGAAAGGCCAAACTGCAAGATCTCATGCAAGAAACCAAACAACACTAACTGGCAATGCCTTAATCTTAAAACACACGTCAGTGTGTTGGTTTATTTTCATTATTATGAGGTACGAAAATACTGCTACATGTTTTTAGAGCTGCTTTCATCTAAGAGATGAAAGGAGGAGTTGAAGTTAAAATTGCACCCACAGTAAACTAGCATCCATGCTATAGGTTATTTGAATTGGATAAGTCCTAGAAGCTGTAGCGCTGTTTAGAAGATCTGCAGCTACAACAGAAACCATCAGAGATAACTTAATGACTACAATGATGAATATACAAAAGCAAGCACCAATTTAAGTATGATTTAAAAAAAAAAAATCTATACCTGTTAAAAAAAAAAAAAAAACAAAACTAAAACCCAAACCAAAACAAACCACAACAATGTCTGCATGCGAGTGATATGTAAACATATGTACTTACCCTTCACTAAATTGTAAGGAAAGCAACGGTTAAAAGAGAAAACACAGGTTTAGCTTAACCCTATCTAAACTTAGCCATGACAAGTGCTAATAAAAAGAACCATTAGAAAACAAGTAAATTTTGATGACAAAAGCCCTAGCAGCAGGGAAAAACAGTTTCTTCCAGGTGCTTTCCATAGTTAACTTTACTTAATTTTGGAAAGTATCCAGTTGTCCAGTGTGTTGTTTCACCCCAGTAAGGAAAAAAAACCAAACAAAACCAAAAAGAAAAAAAAGAAAAAACAAAAAAAAAAACCCCAAACAAACAAAACCCTAAACACACACACACAAAACAACAAAACACAAAAAAAAAAAAGCAAAAAACCCCCCAAAGAATACACAAACAAGGCAAAACAAACCACCCAATAGAAAAGGTTGCCATTAAGATGACTTTGTAAGGGAAAGAAAAAGCCTAGTGTTACCACTGCCTATTTTCCATTAAAGTGACAGAAGTAGGTTAGGGGAGGCAAACCTAAATATCAGCCAGTCTCCTAATGTTACTATTAGGCCTTGATACACAGTACAACACATACACCTACTTGTTGCCAGGTTTTTTTCCTTCCAGTGAGTTTAGGTGTTGCTCAAGGGTCTCCATGAGACTGCTGGGAGCCTAGAAAGCAAAGAGAAAAGATACACTTTTAAACACATTGTACTGACCTACCAATACTTTGAAATCTAGCACCAACTACCCTGAAAGTCTACCATGTGCATGCTCATTCTGTTACTTTAGTTACATCACTGCGAAAATAGTGGATTTCCATGCTAGAAGTATTAGGCAAAGACCGCCTTTGAAAGATAATACAGTGCCTAAATTTGCAGAAAGAAAACATTTAGCTTTACTAAACAGCGCCTGAAGCCTAAATCCAGGATGTGCTTCTCATCATGCTTTGAGTCAGTGTTAAGCATTAACAGCAGCACAGCCATCCACAGGGATTATTTTAAGAGTAATAGGTTCAAGGCCATCCCTTCAGTTTTGCTTTTAGTCAGACCTCCAACACCTCTTTCATGACCAGAGAGTTAGGTAATATTTGCAATCTAAACAAAACAAACTAAAACTCTTCTCTATTTCTCCCAAAAGCAGCTATCTTTGGTTCAAGACTCCCAACATCACAAAGCCTTTTAGCTGCTCCTTCTCAAAATGGTACCTAGGCACAGGGCGCTGAGCCCACCAGCTAATTCAAAATTCAGAAACATTTCAACCTTAGATATCTACAGAAACCAAGCTTTTTCAAGCCTCCCTAATTTGAGGTTTTATTTTAAGCAATCTTTTTTTGTTCAAGCAAGACCCCCAGGCATGCACTTGCTGTTACAGTGGTAGGTAAAGAAAGTAGTCATAAATGTGAATGACAGCATGCTTAGCTACTGCAGTACAAAAATAGTCTAGATAAGAAGACTCCTACAAGATCAACAAGCAGAGATACAGTAGCATATAGTAGTCAAGTATTTTTCATCAGGGTTACTGTTTCACCAATGGTACAATCTTTTAATGGGGAATTGTCTTTACCAGTCTCTTTCAAATCAATCACAATTCCTGACAGTCTTAGCTACAGTGTCTTTCATAAATCATGTCTTTTACTTCAGGGTATACATATGCATCAAAAAAGTCATTTTGTGATGCTTGAAAACAGACTATAGGCTACGTACAGTATGCTGGAAACCAGCTGGCTGGCTAAATCAGCTGTTTCAGGATACTTAGTACCTGCTAGCACCAATGGAGAGCTAAGTGTACTTTAAATGTCTGTGTACTAATTTTGACATTAAAACTGAGCAGTAAAGTAACTTAACACATGGAGAAATTTAAAATGTTAAAAAAACCCTTAAATGATGGCTTGAGTTTAAGTATGTCCCACATATATACACAGTGGAGAAACTTCTTAACCACTGCTGCTTTTATAAGCATATTTATGAATTTTCAACTAATCTGAACACAAGGATTTGGTTGAACACAAGTGACACAGTTACAAGAACTCTCATTCTCCAGCAGGAATAAAAAGATAAGCAAAGGCCCTCATTTGTTTAAAAAAAAATAAATAAAATTCAGACTTCTACATAGTCAAAAAGTCTATAGTATAAGTTACAAGTTGTGCCTACTCAAACATGTGAGCAGAAAGCTAAGTTAAAAGAAATCCATTATTTCCTGTTACCAATTACCTCTATACACTTTAAATAGCTTTCCAATGTATTATTCACTTCTTAAATGCCAACAAGATACTATGAAACTCATGTATCACACAGAATTCATATAGGAAGCTTCAGAAAATTTCTACCCAGATGCAACAATTTGGAAATCAAATTGTCTGGTATCCAATTTGCAACCCTGAACATCACTTTGATTTCTTCTTAGTATCTTCTTTCTGCTTCAACATTAAACTAATCTATTAGTCAGCACTGTGGTGGAACCTTATACATGTGTTCCCCACTAGCTATTTGAGCAAAACTGCCATACTTTAAGAGTTGCTAATAAATAAAAATGAGACAAGCTCTTGAGCTGCCAAGATGCCTCCTCAGTCTCCAAAACTTTGCAACCAAACTAGCAAGTCCAAAGGTGACAGCTATCAATTTGTATTTCACTCCTGTGACTATTTGTTTGGATTTACAGAGTACACACACACCAAGTGTCAACACAACCAACTTCTTGTGCAATACTACTATTGCTGTCATGGCTTGCTTTAGGAATATAAGTATACCATTGATATGATACACAATTTTATATTCCTTAATAGCTGAAATTCAGTTTTATTATTCACTGTTATTTTTTTTTCTCACTGAAATACACTGCCTAGGTCTTACACACAATATACAGCATGTTGCAGATTAGCCTTAGGAAATGAGTCCCAAGCAGCCTTTGGGAGAATACAGCTATGAGGGCCTTCTTAAGATCACTGAAGTGGTCAGGCAGTTGGAGTAGATGATCATTGTAGATACTTTTCTTCCAAAGAAACTATTCTATTATATTTTAAGGCCTGATTCATGAGGTGAAAGGGACCCTAAGGCAGCAGTAACTAAGGTGTTGCTGAGCAAGTGCAGCACTGACTAACAATGCAGGACAACATTTGTGCAATCCCAGCAGGCAGCCTTCCACAAAGTGCTGCAGCAGTTTAAAAGGCATAGAACCATAGAATAGTTTGGGTTGGAAAGGATCTTCAAAGGTCATTTTGACCACACACCCCAGACCTCCCTCCCCCCCAAGCATTTTTCATTAACTGAGTCTAAGGTGAGTTCTTCTGGTTCAAGGACTTAGTTCATGACTGACTGGACCTTGTTAAAAAAGGATCCCCTGCAGTACAGTTAGGTGAACATACTGCTTCAGGTATTTCACAATTGGGTTTGGTATGCTAGAAGTTCAAGATTTCCACTGCTGAAAGAGTGGAGAGGTTTCTTAGTCCCATAGCATCTGAAACTCATAAAGATTAAAACTCTTCTTCACATCATGTCTCACTTTCAGAATTTTTAATTGGCTTTTTATCCAAGAGAACTATCCTGATGCTGACTTAAAACAGACTTTCAAGAGGCTTTCCAAACCCACGCATTTTAGGTTATGAACACTTGGGATTTACAACTGTTAAGCATCAAAATGCCCAAAAGGCTGCTCTTCTGGCATAAAAACTGCCATGAGAGAACTCTTCAGGATGGATCTCTTCCTCCAAGTAAATATCCTTTTCACATCAAATGCAAAGCCAGACACCGAGGCCAATTTGAAAGTGATACTGATAATGGACCAGCACAATAGAATTTAAGCAGCAACAGCATAAGTAAATTTCGATGTTAAAAGTTTTGATGCATACTAACAGAGATGTTCAGCAACCAAATCACAACTTCTGCATTTCAATTCAAGGTAACTGTACCTACACCAAGACAGTAGTGCTATTGCTGGCCTGAATTTCATCTCTGGATCAAGACTGTGTCAGGAAGAGATTATGAAGCAAGTCACACCACAATCTCTATGCAGTTCATCATCAAAAATTAATTTGAGCTCTTGAGTTACAAGCTGCAAAAAAAATCCATTCTTTGGAGAGGAAAGAGCAAAACAGTCTACCTTTCAACTGTAAGTCAAAAGTCATCGTGAAAGACATTATTTTAGTTTATAGGAGTCTTCAGAAGTAGCTTTGGGCAGTTCTTATTTCTAAATTGGGATGGCTTTAAAAATGTTAGATTGTATAACTTCCTACCAACATTTACATTCCCAAATTACAGAACTTTCAGTTATTTCACAGATCCAAAAAGACTACAAGAGAAGTTTACCTGTGTAAGGTCAGGGATATCACCCTTGTCAATTCCAACTTGCTGTGGGTATAAAAGAGGTAAAATACAAGTAAGTGCATTATTCCACTGCAGCAGGCACTAATTTTAAGTAGAACTGTAGTATGCTCTTTAACCTATAATGCACTTCATGTTTAGAAAAAGACTACAAAGTTAGCAAGTGCAGATGCACATCTTTCCAGTAGCTATCCTCAGCAACCTGCAGCAGGTTTAATTTAACAAATTAAATTATTTAATTTAATTTAACAAATTAAAATATCCATTAAAAAAAAAAAAAAAGAAAAAGAAAAAGAAAAAGCAAAGGGAGTTTAAACTCCATACTGCAAGTCAGGCAGTGCTTTCTGGCCATACACTGCTGTCCCAAAGGACAGCACATCAGTGAACTGCCAAACATACTATCCAGATACCTGACTATCCTAACGAAGCTCTCTGAAATTCAGCCAGCAAGCAAATCCTAGGAGACACCACTTAAAAAAATACTAAAGCTCGAGTTGCTCTGTGGTTCTGACCTTGTCTCCTAGCATTTTAAAAACAGCAAGATGAGGTCCAAATCTGCAGTCTTCTATTAGCTGCTTCTCTATGGCTCCTCGAAGTATCTGTTTATTTTGCAGAAAAGCTTTTGCAGAAAAGCAAGCTGCACTGCACCTAGATTTCTGAAGTATAGTCACTATAAGCCCTCCTTGCAAAGCTGACCTATAGGTGTCTGAAGCACTTCACTCCCTCAAGTTCAACATTCATACCCAACATTACATGACATTCATAAGTCTAGCAGGCTCTTTCCTGATAGTTAAATAAATTAGCAATTAGCAAAGAAACAAACTTTTTATTTGGCTCATTACTGCTGGCCATTATAATAAAACATGAAACATGGAATGCGTGCATCTTGTGCCAAGGAGCCAACTACCACAAATGAGAGCCCAGCAAAAGAGTTAATTAACCATGTAATATTTGTGTTATCCATGTAAGAGGACAATAACAAGGATCAAAACCAGGAAAATTTCAAATTCCAGTTGGCTGGAAAAGTTTAAAGACAGACTTATAAAATCATTATGCTTTTATTGCTAATTGCTGTATCTTCCTCCAATGTTCAACCTGTTCTAGGAGCATGCATTTAATACAGCATTTCCAAGAAACACTGATATGGTTTAAGTCATGTCATCTGTTTTGTTCCCAGGAAAGTTGAGACTGTCTGCACAGTAGAGGCATGTGGAAATACTAAGCTGAACTTAACTACTTCTAGAAGAGCTAAACAGGCAGATCCAGAAACTTCTATATTGCCTTACATTAATACACACAATGAATCAGATGCTTAACAAGTGCAATTAATATATTGTTTCAGTGTTAAAAAATTCACAAAACACTTAAGTGTCAGACTCCAGAAGACTGGAAATCACTTACCTCTGCAACTTTAAGAAACTCTGATACTCTGGTCATTCGAGTGAGAAATCGTTTGTAGATTTCAAGAGCATCTTTACATTGTCCCTTTTTCATTTCAAAAAACTTCTCTAAAGAAATAATTTGGCAAGTTTCAGTTAAGGTATCTTACATGAGGTCTGCATTCATCAGTAATGCTGGTTTTCAGGAAAATCACGTTTCAAGAATATTGCCCTCCATTAACATTTTTCTTCACTTGGACACTGACCCAGTGGTGTTCCTAGTCCTTTGCAGAATTTAGAAGTTCGGCTTGCTGAGCTGCTGAAAACTATAAAGACTGGAAAATTGCATCCTAAATATCTGTAGCATTCTGTGTGATGTAAACCACGTTTTTCAAGATAAAAAGTAAACAAGTGAAACAGATAAACTTAAAATTTAAAGTAATGAAGCATACTTAAACATATATTCATATATCCTCTCCCAAGTTGTCTCCGTTCCAAAGAATGATACCTTTTTCACTGGAGTATCTCTCTAAAGTTGGTTCATGTCCATTATCATGAACAACTGCCACATATTTCAAGCTGAAGTTATTCTTTAAGTAGCAGTAGACAGCAAAATCTCAATCTGATTGTTATGCCAAACTCATTTATATCTGCTCCATAAGCTTCTCATGCCTATAGTATCAGTCAAAGCACCTGAGATTTACTTTCATGAAGCCACTAGAAAGCACTGCAACATGGACACAAGAAAATTGTCTGAACTTTACAGCTCAGGAACATCTTTTTGCCAGTTCAGTCTCTGTAAGCACTCTGTTTCTTCCTGTTCTAGTTGCAGCAAGAGTTTAGGTCAGTCACGTTGGCTAAGCAATCTCAGTTTTCAGCTGTCTTTATAGACCAGCTGAAGTGCTCACAAGTTTCAATAGCTGAAGCTCATTTTCTACAGAGTCAGTTATGTTTCCTGCAGTTTACACAACTCCTGGTTTTAGACTTCATAACAAAGCCTTTTGCAGGGACAGCTTAAGGTGTGTTATGCTAGCAATCACACCAAGCTGTCTGAGCTTCTGAACACACTCACAGCCTTGCAGACTTTGTAGGCTGAGAGAAGGTAGGACTCTGGAAGGGATCCAGCTTTGGCAGTCATGCTTTCAGACAGACTACCACCACACAGCATATAAAAAGAAGAATCTGAGCATCTTAAAAGCGCAATCAAGGAACAGAAGCTGCTTTGCTAACCTTGTAGGACATACTATGACCCGTAGATATCTGTACAGTTTTAACGGCAATGATAATCCAGCCTCAGATGAACACTAACATACAAGGTTATGGCTTAAAGTTTTCTCTCACTTCAGAATATAACAGTCAGGAAAAATGCCATTTTCATGAAAGTAAAATAAAAAACTCTAATAGATCTGAAACCTGTTTTTCACTCACTCATGGTGTGCAAGATACAGGCACCAACCAGGTTACTTACCTAGTAAGTTAATAACCCCATCATTGTAGCAAGCAAAAAGTTTGATAAGATCTTTAAATAGAAGCATGAATGCAGCATTTATGACACCATTTGTCAGTTCATTTGGATGAACCTACAAATAAAATATCAGTTATTTACAATAGATGTACTGAATTCAATCAGAAGTTTCAGCTTGCACCAAGTGCCTGATGCTGTTATAGATAGACTCAAGTACGGAATACAAGCTTTCCAACAAAGAAACCAAAGAAAAGTTTCAGTTAGCAGACACATCAAGGATTGCTTTCTTCACCACTCCAAAACAATTCACTATAGCAGAGGACTATTCCCATCAACAGTAAGCATCTTAGTCTCAACTCCTTCACCTATCACAAAGAGGAAGAAGGCAGAGATACTATTAACAAAGTCAACTGGCCAAAAAATGTCAGTTCACAGCAGAGCTTCACAAAACCTCAGAGGTCTATGAGATAATACAGTTGGCTTAACAATGTCAAAACCTTTCCAGTTCTCGTGTTAAGTTGGGCAGAAAACAAGTGCTCATTTATTAAAAGATCTTTATTTCATTAAAAATGCCTCCTCTTCTGAGATAACTATCAAAATTCCTATGCTTTTTAATGAACAAAAGAGACATTAGTGAGACATGTACTTCTAAAACTTTCTTCTGAAAGCTTCAATGAGCTCTTCCTTCCTCTTGGGAATGTGTCCTGCCCACCAAGAGCTTCAAAGGTTTCGTAGCAATATTACCCTATACCTCCTACACAGCTGAAACCTGTTTTTATCCTTAAGGCAGATAAACAATCCCACCAACATTCATAACTTTATAAATACATTGTAGGCATTGGTATCTATGAACAGTCTAGATTAAAGTTTAGGCAATTTAGTTTACAGCTGAAAATGAGATGAAGATTTTGAGGATGCCAAATAATGTACATGTGGCATTTTAATGGCTGTTTCCCTCCCCCAGAAAAGAAGTTGGTTGCCAAGAGACAGAAAAAAAGATTCTTCAGTCTCCTTATTTTGTCCATTTTTACCCCTCAGTGATGCAGAAAATGAAACTCCAAGCTCTGAGTCAGCATTCCTCAATGCCCCTCATTTCTCATGCTGTTCCTCTACCCTGCAATCTGCACATTTCACATGTACAGCGAAGGGCCATCCTTCACTCACTACCTCAGTGGGAAACATGCATTACAACACACCATTTATAAGTTACTGTCTATTGTTAATGCTGGGTCAGCTTCAATACATACATCAAATTCAAGTAGTGCATCGATTTGTTCCTGTAATATTGGCATACTCTTCAGCAGCTTTTCAGGAGCCATTGTTCTCATTACACCATCAGCTCTGCAAGAGGGAATAGAGATTAGAAGCCATGGTGTTTCCCCTCTCTCCCTTCTCCCAGACTGATTTGTTGTTTAAATTTAAGCTTACAGCAACTATAATCCATTTCTGATCAGAATGCCATTGCTGGCATTATCTGATTCTCCTGCTTCTCACATCATCATGAGTGCTGGCAAGAATCCAGCCACCCTCACACAGCAGGAGAGGAAAGGTTTTGTGTTAGAGTGATGAATGCAAGAGATTGGTCTCTTTAAGGAAAGAGGACACTGACAGTTTAAATAACTTAACAAGAAATACTGTCACAGAAGTACTTATAGAACTGATGTTCTTTGTGCATCAAGTTTGTTATGAATAACTAACAATAACACATTCTTTTTAGTGACCACAGACACATCAGTAAAAAAAAAACCAAACACTAAAGGCTGTTTTTCTTCCCCATCAAGTGCCACAATATATGCATACCAATTCAGGGACAATTTAAATCAGGGCAGTCTTTACTTAGAGCTTATTTCCTCTGTATTCATGCATACTAATTAACTCCATTACTCCTTCACAGCACTTCCACTGATTTTGACCTGCTTTATCAGTCCTGAATCATCACTCCAACAGGATCACACAGGAGTCACGGATGTGTAGCATTCCTTAATTATTACCCATAGTCTTACAGCAGTCTTCACACATGCACATTTTTATCTTCGAATACCACAAATCTGCATGATGACCATTATGTATTGCCCCATTCTGGCCACTGCCAGGTATAGCATCTCCTCTCTGGAAATGCATACCACTATTCTTACTTATTTTATGCTCCACTCTGAGGCAGCAGCTTGTTCTGTGCACCAGAAATAACAAGCACAGAAAGCCTTTCCAGGAACATATAGCAAGACAGGAATAGAAATCCTAGCAACCTGAACTTAAGTTTATTTAACATGAAGTGTTTAAATGCACTAGGTGACAAAGGGAATTTAAGATGCTAGCACTACAGCAGCCTTCTGGATCAAAGCCTGCTCAATATATCAATCCAACTATCTATCAGCCTTCATACTACAAGCCTCTTAGTGATTCATATTCCAGACAGGTTCAAGAGTAACTACTCTGGTCTCTAGTATGGGAATAGCATCCAGGTACACAGCAAAGCTCTCACAGTAGGCCTTACACCTTCTGGCAGTTTGAGCAGCAGAAGAGGAAAGCCTGGCAGTGCTGCCTGCATTAACAACTCAGAATCCCAAGCTACAGAACACACAGTCCTCGCAGGAAATAAAACCAGCAATTTACAACCTTATTCTATTCAGTTCACAATCATTTGCTGTGTTGCCTGATAAGAACTTCAGGTGTATACTTCAGTTTTCCTTTGTAATCTGCTATCTTTCATACTGGAATTGTCTGAAGAGTAATGAAACATCCCTAAATATAGTTTCAGAACTTTTCTTTTTTCAAGTCCTAAACACAGTCCTGTTGCAGCACAATTTAATAAGTCAGATTTAACACCGAGCACTAAAAGCTCCCAGCTCTGCAAGCCACTTTACTTTAGTCTTCAGTATTTGCCTTACCTACAGTCTTTCTTCTCCTCCTTCTGCAATTCTTAACCAATTACAATTACTTAAGAAACCTGGCCATTTTGCTGTTTCATTGTAGCTAAACAAGAAGCATAAGAACAACATCAATGTAACACTAAAATTCAGTGTCATGCCACAAACTAGATTTTCCTGGGTCAGGCACACTCTCAGCTTACACATATAAACTTTTCTTACCCTTTCTTCACTCTTGCAAAGTCAAATGCCATTTGTCTGTAGGAAAATGCTTTTTCATTCAAGTATCTACTATAACGCCTTATAAAGGTGGACATGTCATAACCTGCAAAAACAGTTACATGTTTTACATTAAATTTTTTCACACTTGTTTGGAGGTTCTTCAGTAAACAATAATATACAGTCAAGAGACCTTAAGGTTATGTGATTTCTGTTGCACTATACAGCTCCACATACAGAACGGGCATCACAAGACATCTACCAGCTTCTGAAGAAAAGGCCAGGTTGGACAGAGCCTTGGGTGGCATGATTTAGTGGGAGGTGTCCCTGCCCATGGCAGAGAGGTTGGAACTAATTGACCTTAAAGTCCTTTCCAACCCTAACTGTTGATTCTATGATTCTAAAAAGCAGAAATGCTGCACCAAAACAACCTACCACTGTCATTCAACCAATTCATCCAATCCTATCCATTCAATCAGTCATCCAGGGTACCACTGCATGGTTCCTGGCAAAATCTGCTAGTGGATCTTACACAGTTCCATGGTAACATTACTTGATGGCAAAATTAGTTACTCCTCTATTAACAGGGTAAAATGTCAATTTAACAATATGTTTTTACTTAAGTGGTACATGACTTCTAGGGTAAAGATCGATTTCAGCTTAACCGCTCCCACTATTTCATGTATGTCAGTCCCTCCAACTCTTGTATCTTCAAAATTCCCCTAACTAGATTTACCAGAACAAAGAAATTTTGATGGAATTCATAGAGACTAGTGCCTCCTTTGAACTGTTACACCAGAGGTCTTCCAGGCACACGATACTGTTACAAACAGCCTCAAACTTCAGTGACCTTCAAGCCTGTAAGACTTCTGAACAGTCAGTATTCCAGTTTATCCTTCAGGTATTTCTTTCAAAGCTTCTTCCTCTAAAGTACAGAAATGCATGCAGAAAACAACCCTTCCTCCTCTTCAGTACAAGTTCCTGTTTGCTTCTTCTGTTAAAATCTACACCCCTCAATTTAGTCATTGACTATTTTTTCTTTAATATCTCTTAACATTAAGTATCTCTGCCAACTCAGGTTTAACACTACAACTCTGACCCCTCATTACCTATGACCCACTGTTGTAATGTTGTATTATCTACAAAATTGTTTCAAGCAAATGGCAAAGACACAAAACCGTGCATTTAACAGAATTAACTGCAGCCAAATACCAGTATCTTTGAATATGCATAGCATGTTTTGCTAAGACAAACATAGTTTCAGTATTTGTTTGGCTTTGTTCCTGCCCTGTGTTACCACTTCTAAAAGATACTTAAGTCTTTCTGTTGTCACGTCTCCATTGAGAGACAGAGTAACATGCCATTGCTTTGACTTTGCCTGTTATTGTAGCATTCCTGCATTCTGCATATAGTCTACTATTCTCCGACAGCTGCTGAAATAGAAGTTTTCTCTCTTCTTTAGCAGAACTACTATCAGACAAGCTTTTCCTCTGTTAAGTGATGGAACAGGAAAATTCACTAATTCCAGAGTCCAAAGTAGAAAAGCAGACTGTAATCTTTAAAGGAAACAACTCCTTAATTTCTGTCTAGACCTTTTCAAATATACCACTCAAATCAAAACCAGTTAGTTCTTTTGCTGCCATCCCCTCAGCACATGAAACACTTACAGACAGTTCCTAAAAGGTGCAGGGTCCCCAAGCAACCTCACTATTATTTAAGACTGAGAAAAAACAAACAAACAAACAAAAAAAAAACCCAAAAATAAATAAATGGAAAGTTATCCATTTCATCCTTAATTCCCCTAACAGTTAAGGAGACTGCTGACGCGGCCCAGATTTTCAGCCAGTGTGTTCTAAGGGAGTTTCACCTTGAATTCACCTTCAGGAATTGAGAAACGCTGTTCTGAAGTTGTCCATCAGTCTACTTGAACTCCTGTATTCATTAGGTACTTATATAAAGGCTTCAGCAGCACATTTTTATATTATTTGGATCTTATGAATAAAGGTGCAAATTAATAATAGTATCTCATTCAGAATCTATTAAGATTGTAGACATGAGTAGGCTTACCATGAGATCCACTTTTGTCCAGAAAATTGCTGAGATTGAACAATGTGTTTCTAGATGCCAGGTACTGAATAAACCTCTGAAACACAAAGTTATTTTCTTATCACAGGCTGTATCTGAAGGCCTTGTACCTACCAGCAGTAAGATTACCAGGCTAGTTCCAGCATACACACATGAAAACCCAGATTTTTGCCTTAGCCTGCAACACCTTCCTCAAAACCTTTTTCATCCATTCAGAGCAATTACATTTAGTTTGAATCTCTATTGAACATCCTACTGTATACATAAAAAAATATTCTGGGCAAAATACAAACCACATTGTGGAAGGAGCAATAAAAATGGTGAATTCTCAAAGAAATTTGAGGAAGCACAAGATTTATCTGCTTACAAAGCAGCATATTCAGGCTACTCTTTGACTTTTCAATCCAGCAGCTCCCAGCTTCAGTCAAGATGAGGGCCTGTTTTTGTAACAAGTAAACCCCACATTCAATTACAGGGACTAGCAGATTGAAACAGTTACAGAAAGCAAATCAGAATATTGGAACAGAAAAATAGGATGGGTGTAAAAATTTACACTGTAACACTGGAGAAGTTCATTGTATGAAAACACTTTACGTACAGGCAGGGAGGAATTATTTACAGTCATACTAAAGCTCTTTAAGTAAGCATTTTGATTTTGTGCAGACACACCAAGTCTATACAGGTCAATAAAAAGCAAGGACAATGAAAATGAAGTCCAAAAGGCAATCAAGCTGAATTTACAGGTCTAGGAATATGTCAATGTTTATGCAGAGAAGGCAGTTATTTGGATGGCAGTACACATGTGCCACAACATCAACTTCTGACTCAGTCAGAAAGTCGCAGGTAGTCTTCAATCCTGCACAGCTCGTTTTCAGAGAGCACATAAATTGTCAACATCCAGCAACAGGCTGCTTCTTGCTTTTATGCTACAAGCTGCTAAATGAAGAGACAGATTATCGGCATGTCTCCAACTATGTTGTTAAAGTTAAGTTTGTTACTCATCAAGAGTCATTTTTGCCCTTTGTTCTCAGGTCCTTACTAATTCAAAAGGGATGCCTTTAAACTACTGACATTTTTGGCTTGGAGTCTACTCAGTGCCAATGTGGTCTCAAGAGAAAGCTGATGACACTTACCTCATTGCCATGAACCATTAGATGATGAGTAGTAACTAAGGCTTTAAATACAACCACCCAGCTACTGTTTGTTGCTCTCTCAAAAAGTGTATCAGCCATCTGAGGAATATTCACATTTGTTTCATTAGTTGCTTGGATCAAATCTGTAAAAGAGAGAAAAAGAAAGCGTTAGGTGCAACAAATAAAACCAAAAAGTCTGCAGAATGGCCAAGTTGTCAGCCCACCAGGCCACAGGCCATGGTTGTAACAAATAACAAGTTCTGTAAGTTTTAAAAAAACCCAAACAAATTGTTAGTATATGCTGACAGCAACACTGGTCTGTCTCTTTCATAAAATGGTACTAGTTTTCCAACCGCTCTGTCCTGAGCTTTTTTCATCTTCGTCCCAGATGAAGTTAGGATGCACAACATCACATGGCTTTACTGCCTGCAGGTTTTCAAGTTAATTGCAGCAGTTCACTACCTCTGGATTAGATGAATAAGTATTACTGAATGTTTCACTTACAAGTAATGCGTTAAACACACTGAATAGTCACATCAGCAAAACTGGGCATCACCAGAAAAAAGATACTCTAGTCATCTCAGAGATTAGGATTTAATCAGTGTGCTACAGCACATCTCCTATAGTCTCTACAGACCTAGACAGCAGAAGAGTATGTTCAGGCATGCATCAAGACGTCTTCAACAGTAGAAAGGAAGGCAAGGATAAACATTAGTTTATACTGAAGAACAATAGTTTTCTGCAAACAACTGCACCTTACATAGAAAAGGTAAAATAGTAGATTATCCTGTACATTAGGAAGGCATACACTTGCACAGAAGAGTACATGAAATTGAGGTAAGTACTTAAATCAAACAGCAGGGTAGCAAGCTTGCCACTAGCATTTGTATCTCACAACTACTGACAGGATCTTTGATTTACTATACCACCTATCGCTTACAGGCTCTTCCTAACCAGCCAGCAATGATCTACAAGCTGTTACCTATTTCGAGATACAGCTGGAAACTGCATACTGCAACTGCATGACCAAAATCCATGTGATACCAAACAAGACCCAAGGAGGATTTCAGGAGACAACTTCATACACCACAAAGAGCAAAGAATACAGACCTAATTGTAGGGCTGAGGCTTAAAGTTTGAAGACCTAAGCAAAAAAAGTGCAAAATTCTAACTTACTAGACTGAGTGTTATCTGTATTACTAATGAAAATACTGATCTACTTTCCCCTGAGAGAACAGTAACCATTGTTAATGGTTTTCTATGTATTCCCCCACACTCCCGTCCCTCAACTAGAAATGTTCATCCAGCTATTCAAGTCACTCAGTGATAACAGGTAGTCCACCCTAGAAGCAGACAGGTTGTTCTGTGACTGATCCTCGCACACCTAAACTGTGCGAACCTGCTGCAAACACTCTACAGGAGTTCAGTTCACCCGCACAGCAGGTGCTTTCCCTCCCCAACACAACCCCATATAATGGAGGGCAGGAATGCTGCTAAGAGCAGAAAGCCAAGGTCCAGATTGCTGCTAAACTACCAATTCTGCCTCTGCCAGGCAAGGAAAGTCCAGAGGACAGGTCTGTCTAAGCAGATCAATGAGTGGCACAGCTATTGAGAACCACGTGGTGTGTTCAGAAACCCACACTGCTGTACTAGAAGCACTCAGAAACTTAGTAAATTTATTTTCAATTTGTGGCAATTGGTTTTTATGGTATTTTTTACTTCTATTAAACAGACTCATTTAAGACACAAGAAATCTATAGCTCAGTCAGAAACCCGTGAAAACTACAGCGCTTGTGTTTAAAACTGTCTTTTGTGTGAGCATAAAAGCTGCAAGTCATCTTCAGCTTTAGCTGAGTGAAATGAGACATTTCACTGCAATGAGACAGAAGACAAAAATGGGATCTGTTAGCTAAGTTTGATTTTAGAATGTTTGGTGTCACAGTGGTTTTTGTTTTGGCTGTGGGTTTTTTGCAGAAAATCTCCTAAAATATAAAGCTAATTTGTATAACCTCAGTAATACTACAATTGAAGGAGGCAGTTCTGCAGACAACTGAATGACAGCAGCTCAAGCTCAAAGTGCCCCAACAATTCCCCTTGATCTTGTTGTACAAACAGGCCAATATTCTTTTATTCTGTACTGCTGATTAATGCACTATAGAAGACAGTGGTTTGTAAAAGCCTTGAAGCAATTCACAAGTGGCTTGCTCCCTGTTTACCCTGTTCAGAGGTTTTACTGCAGATGACAGCACTTGCTCTTGGTATAAGAAAACATGCATCATATTTGCAAGCTTTCAGTCCTAAGTTTCAGCATGTAGCTCAGTATGAACAAGGGGTGCTATGAATTGTGTATCCTATCAGTAGATGTTAGATAATGAAACCTCAAAGGAGTTCACGCACAGCAGTGCTGGCAACTGAGTCTGCAGGGCACTACCTATACACTACCACAGCACTACTTCTAACATCACTTAGTCATTTCTGCCTTCTCTTCAAACTGCTGGAGGGTATAGCATCTCAGTCTGCAGCTCTCAACGCTTTAGAGTAATTATAGTGTGCTGAGTGGAGAGGTATGATTAAATTTAAGCCTACTACTTTCAGAAAAGAATTAAACCATGCATGAAGATTTTACTCATCATCTGAGGCGGGGGAAAAAAAAGAGGTGGGGGTTTAATTCTTGCAGAGCTATTTCCTATTAAGTCACACCACAAAGTTAAGGTACTCAAGCATCCTGTGCTTCTTTCCCCTATACAGTCTCAGCTTAACAGCAATTGTCAGCATCTGGAACAACTCACAAGCATAGCTAACTTTAATGAACTCTGTGCAGCAGAGTTTGGTGGCTAAGCTATATTTTAAAATCAGAATTGGCAAAATTAGCTTGACTTCAGTGTGGTAAGGAAGAATAGGTACAAGCTAAAAATCTAGGAACTGTATTTTCAGAAGATACTAATTTAGATGTCTACTGATGGGACAGAAACAGTTTTGAAAAGAGACAATGAAGTTCAGACTTCCAAGCAAGTCACAGGTGGTCTTGTTAATACAAAATAGATAATATTAAATAGTAACAGATGAAGAACAGCTCATCAGAAGCGATACGAATCAACCTTGCAAAGTTGATTCCATTTGAAGTACACACAAGTAGGACAAGGATTAAAGGTACCTTCCTGAGGAATTTTCTGCTACTGCAGTCATTCATGTCAAGTACACTAACAGCTAATCCCCAAAACCAGAAACAGAACTCAAACACAAATTCCAAGCAGAGTAAGTAAACAAGAATTGTACAGGAGCAGCAGCAAGTGCCTTCATTGTGACTTTCACAGAAATGAAGTAGTTGGAGAATGAGGACCTATATACCCTTCATTTGAATCCGTTTGTTTACTGTAGGACTAAATCATACTTGCCAAATCACAGTACATAACTTTTCCTATTTCCTTTCTTCGCACATTGGTAGCTGCTATACCAAGCAATCATTCAGTCTAGAGTACCCTCTTTATATTGTACTTTGGACTTGAATACAATTTTTCTAGTTAAGTTTTGAGATACAAAACCAGTGTACATAGAAGAAATAAATGGTTAACAATTCTTTGACACCATAAGTCAAGTCTGGTCACCAGTCTTTAAACTCTGACTAGCCAACTTTTTGACCCAGCCTTAAGACATCTGCAACTTAATTAGGGAAGAGAAGCAAAGGTAGAGTATGATTAACACCTTCATTAACAAAAAGGCAAAGATGCCAAATTGAGGAAGATCAGTGGAAGTAAGTTAAGACACCTTAGCTCTTTATGACTTTTTAGAGACCATTAACAGATGTGACTAATTTTGGTATTTGTTAAGCTCATAAAGCAAAAAAAGAGAAGAAACAAGAAAGTTTCAAAGTCTTCAGAATATCAGAGTTCTTCAGTCTCTCATTAAAAACTCCCTGGGGTAGAGATTTATTAATTACTTTTTTGGCTTGTTTTCTTTTCTTTTTTTTTTTTTTTTTTGGTTGTTTGGTTTGTTTTTTTATGAAAGACATTATATAAGACTTTAAATAACCTTTCTTACGCCTTTACCTTTTCAGATTGTATTCTGTTCTGGATCTGGGCAGGGTTTTTTCCTGTTCTCATCTGGGTTCTTTTTACTCTATCCATTAACAAGCAAACCTGGGATTACCCAGTTCAAAGTTAATTATTAGCAACTTGCATTTCAGTACGCAGAGAAGCAGCAGCATTCTGCTGCTGTACCTTTGTATCTCTGTTCAGAGGGATATTGGTGTCAACTTAAGAGCAGCTGTTGTTCCAGGCTGAATTAACATGCAAGCCTCAGCATGTGACCTGTGTCATACATTCAATTTCTAAACTTTGCCAAATCTGACAGTAACTCCCTTACAAACCTTCCTCACTACAACGCTGAATGACACAATAGTCTTCACAAGGTTTTTATTCTTGCTTACAAGAACTTAAATAATGCCTTGAACCTATAGAAAAGGACATGAGCATGATTGTTCCAAATCCAGGCTAGTCAAGAATAGAAAGAAATGGCTTAAAGTAAGAATTTACAAGACTCAACCACAAATGTTAAACAGGCATGCAACAGCACAAGTCCTCCCTTGCAAGACACAGAACTGCATCAGGATGCTTACTACATCTTTGGGCTAACCAACGTAAGAGCTGAACTTCCAGGTCTATTGAACACCGGCCACAAAACAGTACAGGAAAGCAGGGCAAAGTGTCCGCAACATAAAAACGACATGGAAGTGTTGGAACAAGTCCAGAGGAGGGCCACGAGGATGATCAGGGGGCTGGAGCATCTCCCGTATGAAGACAGGCTGAGAAAGTTGGGACTGTTTAGCCTGGAGAAGAGAAGGCTGCGTGGAGACCTCATAGCAGCCT
>JBCJKH010051981.1:0-18791 GCA_039877255.1 Loriculus beryllinus
CAGGTTTGTTCACTCCCGATATGGCATTTGAAGCCATTGTTAAGAAGCAGATAGTCAAGCTGAAAGGACCTTGCTTAAAAAGTGTGGATCTGGTGATGCAAGAATTAATCAACACTGTCAAAAAGTGCACTAAAAAGGTAATTTGCAGATAGATCTGTTAATGCGGATATAATGGTATAGTAGTTAACAAAGCCTGTCTTGCTAGTTAAGGTGTTCTAAGAGGTTTCTGACCAAGTCACTTGATGTACGGAGTAAGACTGTCTTAAGTAATTACAACTTCTGCAAAACTTTCAAAACAATGTAATGCTGGAAATGTTAATTTTTTTATTCCTGTGTTTTGAGCATATATACACCTTATGATTGGATGGGTTTTTTTGAGTCAAGAGTTGCAATAAGAGGAAGAATCAGCAAAACTTTTCTAGAGAAAAGACCTCAAATGTGTTCAGAGACATCTGTCAAGGAAAGAAAAATGCTCTTTCTATATTGAAAATTTACTGAGCAGCACCACAGTTCTTTGCAATGTAATGGGTCCACAAATTTTCCTGTGCTTTTTTCATGCACAACTCCAAAATATCTGACCTCCAGCGGTCAAGAAGTTAGAAGTGGAAAGGTAGGAAGACTTCATCTCCCTTATATTTGTATATCCTTATATTTGTATATCCTTATATTAGTGTTGACAAATGAGCTTGCTGCACAGAAACGTTGAACACTTAAGTGCAAAGAACTGCTGAGCATTGACCTTCCTGATGTGAAAGTTGTGTGCAGCAACTAAGCTTTTAACGTGAGATCCTGCAGGTGTAATAAGTTAAGAAATACGTTTATCAGAACTAAACATGGCAGTACTATGAGTCTTTGAGAGTGATTTTCTGAAGTGTGTGCTTGGGTTGGTCTATACTTGTAGAATGAAATCTCAAACTTCTAACCCCACAGCAGGGGCTAAGGAAGCGTGTTAGACGTATTAATACAAATATTTTTTTTTTTCTCACACTTTTCATCTTCATAGGAAAGTTGTTATCTGCAAATATTGAGACTCACTTGTCTGGGGCATTGACAGCTAACAGTTTCTGATTTTCAGTTCTCTTTTCTCCCATTAATCTGTGATAGTGTAGAAGACCCCATTGTTTCTTGTAGATTTCTTAGCTAACCTGGCTAATTTTATTGTCTCATTTTCTGTTCCTCTGCCTTTCCCACCATTTCAGAGTGCAGGGCACCCTAATAGTAGCAAATATAGGACCAGTTTTAGGATGTGAGCACAAGTATGCTGAAGCTGTTGAGCAATAGCCTGTCACATCCTTTGCATTTTTCTGAATAATGCAGATTATTTTTGTACCAGTGATCAGGTTAATGAGCTATTTCTTTCAACAGGAAAAGGTAACAAACTTTTTGACGAAGGTAATAAACAGATTCACTGCAATATTTTGAGCAGTTTTTTTAACTTCTGTCAAAATTTGAAAGGTATGTCACTTAATTATGCAGATTATTTTTCCCAGTGCTATTGGCCAAATTTACTGTTGCATTCTGCAACAGTGTTTTCAAGTATTGCTGTTGATGTAAAGATCTTGCCACAAGATGGAGCCTTCAAAGAATAAAAAATCTGGAAATTCTTTAAAGTGCTACTCTGGAATTAGGCATAGTAGAAAAGAGAGGCATGGGGAAACCTCACGGCAAGGCTGATGAGTTGTGGTTCACATGTCCAAAATGTGTTTGTGGAGCAAAAGCATAGAAGCAATCCAAGGGTTTAGGTGTCTCCAGTTTCTCTGGGAAATGACCATTAATAGCAAGTAAGGCTTATTTTGTAACGTAGTTAACTTTTAGCTCAAACATTTATAATAATTGCGTTCTTCCAAAGAGGAAAGCTGGAGGCTTCCCTGTTTGTATTCTACTGAAGCCACCTTGCAGGTGTAAATTTCCGGTTGTCTAATCAGATCTGGAAAACTTTCAAAATCAGAGATTCTCCAGCCTCTCTATGCAGCTTATTCCAATGCTTGCCTCTTCTCACTGTTGAGAAGAATTTTCCTTGTATCAAATTGGAACCTTAGTTTTGTTTTTCAGTTGGCAACATACCCAAGGTTGTGTGAGGAAACAGAAAGAATTGTTACTGGTTACATTCGTGAAAGAGAAGAGAAGACCAAGGATCAGGTGAGACTAGATCTAACCGTTTGGGGAGGTGTGTGAAGGAGGTGTCCTCGTTTTGGCTTAAACTGTGACAAGAGGAAAGTTCTTGCATACAAAGTACAATAAGACAGTGGAAGATTTTTATTGGCGTTTTTTGTTTATTTGCTTGTTTTTGTATTCAGCAGGCCTCGCATTTTAGAGGGGGAGAGGAATTGCTCCTCTGCCATAGAGCTTTGACAGATGAGACTAGAATTGTTACAGGAAATACTAATTTCCAATATCTACTTTGCTTCCATTTTTTTTTTTTTAACATACCCATCCCATATTATAATTGCAGTCAGACCCACAATCAATTGTAACTGGGACTCTTGCAGGACTGACAGGCTTTCCTTCAAGTTTAAAAAGTTTAACAACCCCCTCCCACCCCCATTCATCACCCAGCTATGCAGTCCAAATCCAGGAAACTTCGAAGGTTAGATTACATTAAGAAAATCCACTGGAAGTGGAAACAAGAATTATTGTCTGGGGAGTGCAGAGTGTGACAACAGAAAATTTTGGGGAAGAAGGGCTAGACAGAGCTCCTAAGTTGTTCTGGACTCCAGGCTCTCTAGTCCTGTCCATGTGTAAGCTAGGGAGCTGTACAGCATGTCCTGCATCTTTTTGTTTAATCTGTGCTGTGAATGTAGACTTAAAAGTAACTTTAAAAACTTGTATTTGCTGGACTTGTACTTGCTTGCAGGGAGTTCTAGATTCTAGTTTCTCAGTTGGAAAAAGATACAAGTTACTTAAAATAATTGAGTATTTTATTTATTTATTTATTTATTTGTTATTTCATTGTGTGCACATACCTGGCAATTTCCTAGAGCAAAGTAGAAAGTTTCAGCTTTCTGTAAATGCAAAGAGTTGATCAAATAGGTTATTGAGAGATATTCACATCATTATTTATGCTGTTAGCAGATCTTGTTTATAGAACACTAGTGAGAATATTTTCTGAGGTAAGAGGAAAACCCAGATCCCCACTATCTTTTGCTTCTGAGTGAGGCACCTGCTACCTTCTGGAAATTGTGAAGAACTTGGGAGTGATGCAGTGTTTGGGGAGTTGTACAGAACTAACTGTTCACTTTGTGGAGATTAAATGCTACTGTTTGGTAGTGATAGATTTCTTCATTGCTTCTTCCTGATAAATGGAAGTCAGAAAAAATGGGGGGAAAGTGCAGTGTCATACATGTTCAAGAAGCTGTTCAAGGGCGGGAGTTGAGCTTTCTCTAAGATTTTAGCAAGCTCTTTGCTGAATTAGAATTTTGCTTAACTTGCAAGACATAGAGCTAGAATCTGTGTTATATATTATTAAAATCTCTCTGGCCATGTGTGATTCATTTTAATGAAGTGGACAAGTGCCAAGATAGTGAAAAATGAAATCTGTCAGGAAAAAAATAGTAAGAAGGAATAGCTCTTTTGTAGTCTAGCTTAGTAAACAAGCACACAAACAGAAGTAGTGCGATTTAGAAAATATTGTTGCTTTAGGCTTGAGTGATTATGAAAGTAATATTCAGTAACTCAAAAACCCAAGAATTTCTGTTATTTTTATCTCTCCCTTTCCCTCAATCTCTCTCCTCCATCTTACCCATCCTTTTTTTCCTCCTCTGTCTCCCTAATAGGTGCTGCTGCTGATTGATATTCAGGTTTCTTACATCAACACCAACCATGAAGACTTCATTGGCTTCGCAAAGTATGTATATAGAGATTTACGTATAAAGACACTGTCAGGTTTGTTTGGTTTTTTGTTTGTTTGTATTGGGTTTTTTTTGTTCCTTTTTTTTAATATATTTTTTGGGCTGTTCAGAACACAAGTTCTGAAGTGGGACAGTGAAGATGTAAGCTCCCAAGTCCCAGACATGCTCTTTCTCAATATACACACTGTTGAAATCTGTTACGCCTGTAGGTGACTCTTTACCTCAATTCACAAGCCTGGTTTTACTGAAGCTGAAGCTTATGTCTTGGTCTGGAATCACATGTATCTCGGGAAGCAGCTTTGGCAAGCTGATGTCGTTGCTGTATCCATTTTTGGGCCACAGAAATGTATAATATTGGTGGTCTTTCCACATTGTTGCTATTGCATATTTTGGGAGCTGTGATTCTGTGTGAAATGGTTTTACTCAGAGTAATGGATGTCACTAAATTATACGTGTGCCTGCTGTTTGGCTATAGAGAATAATAGTAGCAGAATGCCCTGCAGGGCCTGGTTTGACGTTCTTACTTAACTGAAAAAGCTGTAAGAATATTTTCCAGAATGTGCTCCCTCAGCTTCCAGCAATTTGTGCTTAAGGGACTTCATACCAACATTTTGGCATTAGTAGAAATGTTAAAGATGTCTTCACTCTTTGAAGGATAATTGTTCTTCAATCATATTCATGCCATATTTGCCATAACAGTGTTTGAAATCATAGCAAGTTTCATCCATGTGGGATGCTGGCAACAGAGTTTGGCACCACAGTACATATCATAATATGGTCTATTCTAGTTAGGACTGTGGAGGAAGGTCTAAGCTTTGCCAGTATGCCTTGAATGTTTAAAACGTGGGGCTCACTAAGCTGAGGGGGAAGAAAGCAAAGCCAGGCACTGTTTATGTGTTTGGTTTGAGCAACTTTCTCTAGAATTGTTTGCAGGTCCTAGATATCTTTATCAGTTTTCTTGACAAATGACAGGATGTTGTAGGAATGGTAGCTGGCCTTCTAGAGGTCAAGATAACAACCTGCCTGCTATTTACTTCTCTTCATCCTTTTCTGACAGGAAAAAGCCTGCTAAAAACACTCCATATATATAGATATTCATGGTGTGTGTTGTGACCTTGGGAAGTCACATAGTCCAACCTCCTGCTCACAGGAGGTCAGTGCTGAGTTCAGACCATGTTCCTGAAGGCTTTGTCCAATCAGATCTGGAAAACTTCCATAATCAGAGGTTCTTCAGCTTTTCTATGCAACCTGCTCCAGGGCTTACCTCTCCTCACTGTGAAAAGACTTTTCCTTATGTCAAGATGGAGCCTTCCATGTATTATAGTCTTGGATTCTGAAGAGCTAAGTGTATCTGGAGCTATTTCATTATGTTTCTCCCCTGGAAAAATAGCCTTCATGGATGCTGCTGCTGGGGCCTGTAGTTCAGTCTGTAGTCCTCACTGCTGTGTCTTTTCCAAGGAGTTGCAATGCCCAAGATAAATTTTTTGGGAAAGCTGCTGCTTCTTTTGCCGGTTGAGATCTAGAAATCCCCAGCTGCTATGAATGAGGTATAAAAAGATTAACAAATGGCTCTTTGCTTATGTTCACTGATAAGTTTAAACAAGTGTTTCTGTAGGGATGGGAAGGGAATTATCATTGCTGATTTGTGCTCAGTTGGAAGAGAAAACCTGGATAACTAAGAAGAACGTAAAATATAAAATAATACTAATGAATAAGCGAAACAGTAGAAAATACAGATTTTAAACTATAATCATATTGCTGTTACAGCAATTGTGTTAAGACTGGAAAATATAATAATTTTGGGGTAAATAAAATAATTTTCTGCAATATCTAATCATTCTGGACTTATAGGTTCCCCACATTCCTTAGTGTTTACTTTCTTTAGCTGAGTCTTCTAGCCAGTTGTCTCATGTGACTGCAGTGTTTTATAAGTGTAAGTCCTGTGAACCCTGCTCATAAGAACGAGAGTACAAGACATTTGTGGGGCCTAAGGCAGGTACAGTGAGATGTGAATTGACTTGAGAAGGACTTAAAAATGCCAGTATTTAGAACAACTTTGCATAGTTATGAAATGATGAAATTGGAATATTAATGTTTGTCTCATTTAGCAGAGCAAGTGGCAAAGCCTTGGAATGTTTGGTTCTAGTTGGTGTAACTCAGGCATAGCTACATGCTTTAATCTACATAGAGAGTAATTTGTATTTACAACAATTAATAGAAGGAGAAATTGCTGTTTGAAAGGCCTGGGGTTTGAAGTATGATAGTGGTCTAATTAGCTTCCCTAAGGTGACAAAATAAAAAAAACCTGCAGCCAAAAAAAACCAAAACAACAAAAAAGAAACAAAATGGACAAACAAAAACCAAACTGAATGGCAGTTAGGTTTCCTAAAACCACCTTGTGTGTTTTTTAAACAACAGATTGGAATTGGTGAGAGATTAGTGCTGTGTTTTCTGTGTGCGCATTATTTAGTATTTAGTCATAATTTATGCACCAAAGCTTGTGCAACTCTGGACAATGCACCAGAGGCATACAGTGTTTGGCCAGAAGGCCTGGATGATTGAGAGCCAAGTCCAGTGAACAGGCATATGAAATAAACATCCTTGTGGATTTTCCTGTGAACAGCATTTAGGCTGCTGGTTTGATTAAAGTATGGTCTGCAGGGCAGGATCAGAACTGGGACAGGGTTGAGCTTGGTGCTTCAGTAATTCTTTGGAACAGCAGCTATACACAAAACAGTTGCAGGATTGGCCCATAGGCTGTGAAGGGCATCTTTCTTACTCTTTCAGTGTTTGTAGCTGGTTAATATGTATGCTTTTTTCTTAAGTTAATCGATGCCTGGTGAAATGGTATAATCTAATCCAAACAAAACTTTCTGGTGCCAGTGGCCACTCTGGTGGTTGAGTAGCCAAAGCCTGCTTTCTGAACGCTTTTCTTCCACTTTCCAGCAGTATTTTCATGTTGTGGCCTAACACTTACAAACCACCACATAATGCAAATGCTTTTAGAATTAATGGCAACTTGTATGTTCTTGAGACAGAAGTGTGTATTGTTTCAGGAACTGGGATTACCACAGTTTAAGAATTAAGCAAAATATTTTAAATATTATTTAATTTTAAATATGTTTTGTTCTATACTATTCTAGCTTTTTGAACCAGCTTTGTGACAGCTTCATCCATGGTTATATTTACATCCTCAAAGTGCATATAAATATTAGAATAATATCCAAAACAAACCATCAAGACAAAGTTATTAAGGAGCCTCCAGGAGGGGAGGATTTTATTGTATTGCATTAAGTGAAAGAAATGGCTTGCTTTTTGTCTCTTTTGAATATTTATAGAGGCTAATGTTTCCCAAGTTAAGCACATGAGCCACAATTTCTCTGTGCTTTTAGTAATCTTTACCGATCCAAGTAGGATGATGTTGCAAAGTTGATGATTAGTAGGAGCTGTCTGCTGTCCTGAGCAGGCACACAGAAGCAGGCATTCCTATGCTGTAAGAAGTAGTAGTTGAAGTATGCACATATACACAACAATTTTGCAGTGTTTCTATGTTGCTGTAGCTTTCTGTGCTAGAATCAGAAGTAACTGTTATTGCTAAATTCTGTTCCTTGGGAACTGGTTTAATTTGAGTTTCTTCAGTATAACTCTTTTCCTCTGCTTCCCTTAGTGCCCAACAAAGAAGCAGTCAGGTTAACAAAAGTGCAGTGGGAAATCAGGTAGGCACCTAACAGCGAATGGATAATAGCATGTGCAAGTTAATCCAAGCTGTTTGGTTTTCTTGGCTGCTTTAATTTGTTGTAAGTGTATCATTCACCTTTTCTGCTTCAAACATAAAATGCATCATCAAATCACTACCTTGTTTTACTGAATTTTTCAGAGCCACCTGACTTTCACTGTTATCACTGTTTATTGCTTCGTATTTCTGCTACTGCTCACACTGCTGGTTAGTGTCTCCCTTCCCATGCCATTTTGTGCATTGTATCTTTTGTGTTACACATCAATGTATTGTCATTAACTGCAAATTTCTGAATTTCAGAATCCAAAATGCTGGTGAGTACTTGCTTGTGTGTGCCTTCTGATGGTCGTTTTACTCGTTCATGTATGTTCATAGCTTTATAGCAATGAAGGGGCAATTCATCAAAAGCGAATTTGCATTCAGCTCTTCTGAAAAGTTTCAGTTGACTTCACAAAGATTTTGTCTATGTCTCATAGGCCTTTCTCAAAGTAAACAAAGAATAACTGGTGGATTGTTTCTGATTAATTATTATATATTCATTAATGAAATTAATTGTTTGTTTCTTTTTATCATATAAGAATATGGGGTTGATTCTGCAGCATGTTAAGGGCTTCTGAGCTTTGCTTCTTTCTTTGCTTTTGTGTGAGCCAGGAGTGCTCAGTACTTCACTGGATCAGTCCTCTTTTTTATATGAGATGAAAATAATGAAAATGTTACAACCTTGGTTTCTGCTCACTTTGAGGGTTTTGCAAAGTCTTAAACAGAAGTGAAATGCTATGGAATTACTGCATACTTTAAAAGGAGCTAACAAATTATAGGAAAAATAAGACAACAAAATTTTGTATAAATAATTACTGGTATTGAACATCTTCCTGATGTTTTCATGTGCAATTTGGTCAAACAATGCTCAGGAGGTCAAAGGTCAAGGTTTTCAAATATGACCACTGAATTTCGATCCGTTAGGTGGTAAACCTGACACTGCAGAAAGTTTCCTATTCTGCTGCTGTAGATGACAGTTCTAGCGTTTTTTGAAAATGTACTCAGCTTTTGGGGGATACAAATCCAACCTCTTCCTTCCACCAAGAAATTGCTACTTATTTTTGAGATGTTATTCAAAATAATCCATCAGGTTCTTGGATGCGGTGGTCCTCCACAGCCTGACCAACATGACTGGCATTTTTGATGTAATGTATAGTTTGGACTAAAATGAAAAAAGTTGAAGGGTCTAAACACTGAAATGACTTCAAAGACTAGTCTCTCCCCACTGAGGAGAGATTTTCTTCTTATCTAGCTCTGCCGGAACACGTGTCAAACACAACAACTGTCATCACTCTGGAGTGTCCCATAAAAGGAAAATCAACCAATTATCAGAGTCTTCAAAAATACACAAATAAAATGAATGATTTTTTAATTAAGTGAATGTTCTCTCTCTAAAGAAGTGGAGAAAAAGCTTGGCGTTTTAAATGTTTAAACTTGATTATTTATGGCTTAATGGACTTTGCTGAACCTTTTCTTTTAAAGATAACAAACAGATGTTTGAAAGTTAATTGTTTGGAGTTGAAAAGAATGAGAAAATGTTTCTGAAATAAAACTTCATTTTTGCAATTTGCTATTTCAGGGAACCAATCTACCGCCTTCAAGGCAAATTGTACGAGCTAAGTTCTGTAAGCTTTATTGTTGCTTTTCCATTTAGCTTCTCAGAGGGCAAAGTTTGTCTCTAACTCATTGGTTTGGTGAATACTTGCTACCTAACTATTTAATGTTAAACTGTATTGTCTGTAGCACTTCCTCTAACAAAGTATAATTGCAGTTCATCACTTAACTGCTTCTAACTTGCTGTTACAAGTATGAACTAATATAACTTAAAATGTTGTAGAAAACTTCAAATGAATTTAATATTTTTATAATGTACTGAGTTTCTCAAACTAAACCAACTAATTCCGGTTTATTATATAACTGGAAAGAATTTTTTGTCTGATATGAGTGCCTCTATTCATAGTAAACCTCTTTTTGAAAGGTGGGCAAATAAGTTTCTGGTAACCAAAAGAAAACATTACCTCTTGCATAAATGAACGTGCTGTTTGTGGGTACAGGTACTGATGTTGTTATTTCGTTTCTGTAAAGGAATTGCTTCTGATAGAATAAGTGAATTTATTAATAGACTTAGGAATATATAAAGCCCTTTTAGCATTCTTTTCATAGCACCAGGAGGATCAATATGTCATGGATGGACTTTTTTCTAACCCTTCCACTTCATGAGTAAATAAAGATGTGAATGCCTTTAATATTACTAATTAGAATTAATTGTCTAAACAGTAGTTGATTTTATAACAAGTTACTTTTGGTTTACTGATGGTTAAGTGTAAGAAGTAAATCTCTATCATGTGCATTCTTTAGTAATAAATGTATAAAATGTATAATTTTCCAATTATCAGTCACCAAATTATGTTAGTTATAACTTCAAACAAGCTTAAACTAGACTTAGGTTCAATAAAGAAAACAAGACAAGGCAGCACTGATTTCAGTAGTACTAGAATTTAATCTCTTGGGAGACCAAGATCATTATTTTTCCAAAATAGTGGGATGCTCATTTACAATCCATTGCTTTCCTTTTTTTGTAGCTTGCCTTAAACTAGAATGATGGATAACCATTAACTGTTTGTGTCTCAGAAATCAGATGAGTGCAGCAATATTGCATTTTTGGAAGAAGTGTAATGCCAGTTCCTCTTAGCATGTTCTTGCTTCTCTTTCGTTTACTAATTTATCCTCTCACGCTTAATCTTTGGCCTTTTTTGTTTGTGTTTTCTTTGCTACCGCCTGAGGTTTTGACCTGACTCCACAAAGTTTCTTTTTAAGCCACAGGTTAGTCTGTCTTCTAATTTGCTCGAAATAATCAGTGTAATGCTTGTTTTTACACTTCACGCTAGTAAGATCTGGTTCCTGAAAGCTGACACTCCTAACTATATTTTGTGTGTTGAGATTTGTTTTGATGACTGAAATTGTGTTTAAAGCTCCTCATCGTGATAAACTTTTGAAGATGAAGGTGTCATTGCTCCATGTGCCCAATCGATACTCTCTGTGTGAGAATGCAAGATACTCAAATTACAGAGAATTGTATGAAATTTATATGAAATTCTGTTTTGTGTTTTATTTCTGTGGTAAAATCTGAAGTAGCCTCTAAAGTTGGAGAAGAGGCTTAATCTGAATTAAGAGTTTCAAGTCACTGTCCAAGTTATTTGGAGATTTGAAGTCTTTGATCTCCTCTTCTACAATGTTACACCAGCAATCTGATTCACTTGCTCTGGACACAAGTAGCATTCAGACCCCATCAGTTGGCCTAAACTGTAGTGCTAATAACTTTTTCCTTAGTAACCTTTTTTCTTTTTTTCTTTTTAATCCTGCTTTGTAGCATACTTTACTGCTTCTTTTCTTCAGATACACTTAAATCCTGGTATTTTGCACGACCCAGGAAAATTGTATGAACAGAATATTTTTATTTATTCTTTTTAGCAAGTAGGTGGAAATGGAAACTTGTGCCTTGGTCATGAGAAATAATGAGAAGGCTGTTCTGTTAAGAAATGACAGGGTTTCTGTAAAAGAGGTGGTGCCTGCAGACAACCATGTGATGGTAAACTTTGAAATATCCTTGAATGAGAAATGGTGCTGTTGAATTTTCACCTTATCAGGATTAGAGAAGCATTGCTTCTCTAAACGGCCTTTAACTATACTTATATTTTAGGTTAAGGTTCCTTCATGATTGACTTGATCACCTTAATCTTTGCTTAACTACATTTGGAAGCTTGTTTCAATTTTTCACTACCAAGTGCTTTACTTCAGTAAAGACTTTTTTTTCTTTAAAGTAGACATGTTTTTAGGACTTAAGCCACTGTTGTCACTTTTTTTAAGTTATTCAATATATAGTGCAGTGATATTTGGGAGAGGCAATATCACAAAATCTCGGTTGTGCTCCTTATTGAAACAGATCTGATCAGTTTATGCTCTGACCTCTGGCAAATTGCAGTGAAGTAGTGTATTAGGATTCCCTTCTAACCTGTTGTTCCTTTTTAGCCTATGAAGTGTGAGAATCTTAATAAATTAATCCAAAGAACTACTAGCTTGTGAGGAAGCCTCGTAGTTTGTGCATTTTTTTATTCTCTCAATGTGCTTACTCTTTGGTAACACATATTGCTATGACAGTGATTAGAAGACTGAGAAGTGCTGGGAGTTGTTTGTTCAAAATTATTTCAATGGAATTACGTAACACAACTTTAATAGAGTTGTTAGCTCAACAAATGCTGTTGCTTGTTTTGTGGAAGTAGCTAGTCTCCTAGTTTTCATACTTACAGTTCTGTCTATCCAGTCAATTTCACTTATCTCTTTCTTTTCTTGAAATCATCTTTCAAATACTTATTTTAATTTGATTCTGTAATGTATTTCTTTTATAAATATGCATTTGGAATGGAATTACTAAGTCATGCAAGAATACGTAAGATGTACTTATTGTGTCAAATTCTGGTTTCCTGTTTATACATGAAGTGGTGGAGAATAGGAACAACAGATATGATTTGGGTCTTTGCAGCTGAACTGTCAGAATATGACTTCCTTCTGGCTTGTTCATGTGCATTCGTACCCTCTAAGTTTCATTTTTTCAGACACCCAGATTAGGTATCAGGACCCTGAAGGAAGGAACTGTGTCATCTCTTGTTTATCCTGTACATGGAGTCCAGCTACCGGTCAGAATTTTGTCTTCACTAGCTTCTGGCAATGCCTGTATATTTAATTTTCTGATGTGCACAGCTCATGTCGCTAATATCTGGTTTGCACAGAGTGATATTTAGAAATATGATAGAAAATATTGAAATGGATCTCTTCAATCCAAGCCAACCAGAATATGAGCTAGTGAAAACAATAATGAAACACACTACTTACTTAGATTATTTTTCAAGCTGAAGTGCTATACAACATAGCTACCACAAGAGTTAAAAAAAACCCAACCAAACAAAAAAAAAACCAAACCAGCAAGACAACCACCACCATAAGAATTTTTTTAATTTCAGAAGTATCTTAGAAAATCTTTGCTTATTGCCCATGGAAGGTAATTTTTTTCTAAAATATAGCTTGAGTTATTTGAGAAGTTGGCTGGTGTCTTAGTTGTAATTCACCTTCTCCAGAAAATAAAATATGTTTCTTAATCTCGCTTTGTTTGCACTTACACCTTGATTTGACATCTTCCCTCCTGACCCCAACACTGGTACTGAGTATTCTGAAAGTGTAATTTTTTGTAGTTAACAAAATGTGCTTGGGAAACAGGAACAATTAAATTAAAAGAACAGAAGGCTTAACATAATAAGTCCATCTTCTCTCTCTTCATGTCCCCTGGAACTGCTTCCAATATTTTTGATAACTGAGATCTGTTGTAGTGTCCAGGATGGTTTAGAGAACATAGTACCCTGTTTTCCAAGGGGAGTGTAGATAAACAGGCTAGAAATCGCACATGAAAAACAAGATGTTACTATATCTTGTTTATATATTATATGTCATATGTATCTATATATATCATAACATTAATATATAATTTGTTAGAGCTAATAATATTAATATATACTATGTAATGTATTAATCTGTTACATAATTACGCTATATATTGTATTTTCTATACACTATATATTATATACATATTTATATCTTGTCTTTATATATTACTATAAGCTATAGTTTGGTGCCCTGCTTTTCATGCATTGTTGTGTGGGAATGACAGCTGGTTCTAATCCTCAGCACACAGGATTTTTGAGGAAACAACTGGCAAATTCCTTTCTTTACAAGACAGTGACCAGTGTTCGTATCAGCAAGTTGGTTTGTTTCTGTCTACACCCAACAATGATTATGTATCTATGGGCAGATGCATTGACTGGAGCAAGACAGTATTTTGGAGCTATGCAACTAATGCAGATCCTACGTGAGAAGTGTTAAAAGTTTCATTACTTTTTAGTTTAGATTTTTAAAACCGTGGTTTGGTCTGTTCTGAGACCTCTGCCACAAATGCACTCCTCTCAAACTGAGGAAATTTGATTCTTACTAACATGCTACAAAACCTTTGGTAATGGTGAGGAAGAGCACTGGATTGAATAAGCAAAATGTGCTACCTCTCTTCCCTCTTAAGTGCTCATCACCTGCAAGGTTCTAGAATATGCTACACAGGTGTTTCTTACTGGTTTGCTTCTAGAAACCACCTCTTCATCCCTGCTGTGATGTATCTGTCTTCAAATTTTTTCACCCTCTGTAAGATGTGTGTCCAAACCAATTTCAGTAGTGTGCTGGCTTTGCTGCCAGTTCTTCCTGTATGTGGAGATGCGCTTTATAAGGAAGCATATTCACATTCACAGTGTTTTCAGCTGCAGAGAGCATGGTTCAACAGGACGCTCTTGCACAGCCTCTTATTTCAGTTTCTTTATACCATGGGAACAAACACCTTTGTACATTTACTGTGAAGTATTTCATTTGCTGTACAAATATAGCTCACCTTGTTGTGGATCTAAATTGTGGTTGTGGAATTTCAGTTTCTTTGATTTTTTTTTTTTCCCCTAAAATCTCTTACATTTGTATTTGTGTAGTTGGTTGCAGGAAAAACAAAAAAGACATTAGTGTGGTTCCACAACTTGTTTTGTTGCAGCTGCCTGAAGGCCAGTACACTGGCTATATGTGCATGTTGCTTGTTTCCTGTTAAAAGTATACTTCAATAAACATCATAAAATAAAATGAGGTTTTGATGTGTAATGAAGTTCATATCAGTATGTTTCCCTCAACTTGCACTCAAACAAGCATTCCATGTCTATGTGACTCAATAATGTCCTCCACTTCCCTCTTCCTCCCTCGCAGCAAGCGTGAATATTGGAAATAATGACAAACTTCTGCAGAAACCTTTGTGGTACAGGCTGTTGCATTCACTCTGCCTGTACTATATCTTCAAGTCTCTCTATGGGAGTTCTGTTAAGTTCTTTCATAGCTTACTGACTCTTCAGAATCCAATCAATGTTTTCTTAGCAGTTTTCTTACAGGCAGAAAACCTGTAGACTGTTTTTGGATCTTCAGTGGTTTCCTTACATTGCTGGCCTGGTTGGTAGTGAATGGGTAAAACATGATCATCTTATTTGAAATTAAATTGGTGTTCTTGGATTATGTGCATTGCCAATACTTTCTATCGGCTTTTCAGCTGCAACTCTTCATATCTTTCTTTGGTTTAGTTGTCAGGTATAACTTAGTCCCTTGCTCTGTGCAACACCAAAGCTAGTTTTTCTTTTTGGGGAGGTCACATGAATGTGCATGCTGACTGGCAGTGAGTCATGATTCTGAAACTCTTATAGATGACGAGGAATAGATATTGAGCAATGTTTTTTCTCTGGTTGTTTGTTGATACTGGAGTAACTAGGCTTGTAAAATCTTAAGCGAGGAAGGTCATAGTCTTGCATATTTCTCTAAAAGCAAGAGGAAATTCATGTTTGATCACACAAGTTCATGCTTGTGGGACTTGTTGAGGGAATTCTGAAGGGCTTCTTTGACCACTTTCTTCCATCTTAGTGCTTCATAGGCAAGTAAAGGATATACCTGTGGCGAGAAACAGGATGGGGTGAGGTTCCCTGCATCTGTGTGTTTGGGAGCATTCTGCTGTCTTGCTCAGAGTATGATAGGAAAGAAAGCTTGCTTTCTCATAATTATATTGGAAAACAATAAAATGTTCCAATAAAATGGAAAGCTTCTGAATGATCCATAGACCAATTTTCATGACCATTCTGTCTTCTTCACCTCTGGAGCTGTCTCATTACTCTTAAGTTCTCTTTTGTTCCTTTCTCTTTGTATGATGTAGCCTCCAGGCCTTAGTATATATAGGTATGCTGTTGCATCTGTTTTTTCATCTTTGACTTGTATCTATTTACAAGTTTCTGCTTTACCCATTTCCCCACTGTTTTTTATTGCCACCTTAATTTTAGGTTTTTTTTCTTCTTTTCCTCTTCTACCTTATGAGAGGAAAACAGCTCTCGTATACCTCTTCTCACCACTTTCTATCTTAATTTCAAATTAGTTCTAGTAGATCTCTCCAGTTTGTCACTTGATTCAACCCCTTCTGAAAACTCCCAGTGCATCCCAGAAGCCGCTCACTTTGCCAGAATCTAGATACTTTTTCTAAAATCCAACTTTACAAATGATCTTAACAGTTGGACTAGAGCAGATTAGTCATATATGTACTTGTATGGACTTTTACAGTGTGTTATTATACAGTAAATAAATATCTTCAAGTTTACACAATCCTTAATGCACACATACTTGCTGTAGGTAGAATACAATAATACTTAAGCTTCTCTTTTTTTCCAGGCTTTTGGCTGCAAACACTCTATTCACTTTAACGTTGTTTTTTGGTTAGTTGTATTTTTTGTTGAATGATGGGAACCTGCAAAAACTCTTGAATTTGCCAGAGACTGAAAAAAAATCACTTGTTCTTAGGAAGTCTTTATTTAGTGAACGCAACTGCAGAATTATGTCAAGTGAGTAATGAACTAAATTTGTGCCTGATTGCACCTCTGCACAGGTCATCCGGAAAGGCTGGCTGACCATCAACAATATCGGCATCATGAAAGGAGGATCCAAGGAATACTGGTTCGTTCTAACTGCAGAAAGTTTGTCCTGGTATAAAGATGATGAGGTAAGGAATGAAGAACTTTTTTCTTTGGCAGAGCAATATTCAGTCTTCTGAGATCACCTTAAAATAAAAGCTTGTACAGACTTTAATGGAAAAAATATTTTAAGGCTTTACCTGAGTCTTGTAAATTTTCTGGGTTTCATTCATGGAAAAGGAATCCAAGACTTCTGTTGAAATGTTGATAACAAATACATAGTGCTGTATGGGGTGCTTTTGTTTGTTTTTTTGTTTTATTTTTTCCACACATTGCTTTTGGGATGAGGAGAGAAGGCAGCCTATTTTGGAATGTTCTGGTTATTGACGTGTACCTGTTTGGACTGCATTTGCACATCTACCGTAAGCTGATCATGAATTGTCTAGGTAAAGTTACTTCTAAACATAACTACAACAATTGATTTAATGACAACAATTGTTTTCTAGCCTTGTATTCTAAGAGGATGAAAAGCCTGTGTGTTGTGTTCTATAGCTGGTTGGTATGGACTTTCGAATTTGAAAAATACACCTTGGTAAGAAATAATTGCTGCTGATCAGTTGCCCACTTTATTGAATATGTTGGTGCGCAGTTTGTCTGTTTTCTTTAATAATTTTTTCCCACAGTGTTGAGAATGGTATGCTCTATTCAAAACCCAGTCTTGTTAAATTTTGAAGGTTAAAATGGAATAGTAGGATTATTATGTGTGCTACACTCTCAACTGTAGAGTAAAGATCTTGTGTTTTGGTTTTTGGTTTGGTTTTTTTGGTTTTTTTTCAAGGTTTTTGTTTGTTTGTTTGTTTGTTTTGGTGTCAGAAACATAGCCTTATTTTTCTAAATTAAATGTGTTCAGCAAAAATTTAGTGATTTTTCCTAGAGTCAACCAGTTTGTTGGATAAAAGAGGAGAGGCACAGGTAAAGAAATTTTTAGATGAGCTCTAAAAATTTTAGATGATCTTTCCATCTTATTCTAAGTAATAATCAAAACAATGGCTTACCCCGGCAAAACAGGGAGTTAGCTGATGGGGACTGTGCACAAAATTTATATTCTGTTTCAATTAACCTAGTGTTCTATTGCAGTGGATTTTCTAGAACCACTAGGGAGAGGTCCCACAATGCATGTATATAAGCCAGAGCTCTTCTGAGTCTGTGAATCCAGAATGTGGTTGTTCTTTTTTCTGATTCTCCTCCCTGTCCCTTGGGGTGAGGTAGGGAAATGAGTGATACTTAGTTGCCAGCTGGGGTTAAACAACAATGGTCCAACTTAACATGGGTAGCTGCTTCAGTAATGGTGCTGATGGTGGGAACTGTGTTGGTTAGTAGTGTTTATTTTTACCTGGGTTGGTTATCATTTTGGGATAGACCTTAAGATAGAGAGACAAATCAGGCCAATCTTAAAGATTTTGCCCCTTGCCCTTTTATTTAAGTTTTAAATGGATTCAAATGTATTTATTGTGACAGGAAAATTAGTGCATGTCAGAGAGGAGCAGCTAAGTGTCAAGAGGAAAAGTTTTATTCTCAGATTACTGAAATAAAACTTGAACTATTATATTACAATGAGACAAAAAAATAATAAAAAATAAATGCAAAAGTGCCTTTATGGGTTTGAAAACTTGAAGCTGTTGTTTTTCTGTGATCTATCTTGAAGCTACTAAAACTACAGTAACTGTTACCGTAAGAAGTGACATGGTGAGAATAACACCTGTTGCTCTGTTCTTTCTCAAGCAATTGGAGGTGCATCCAAGATACGCTGTGGCAATTTCTAAAGTAGTCTTGATGTTGCTTTTTTTGAGTCTGATCTTTGTTTGGTGTGAAATATAGCAATTCCTGAAAATAATTAGAGAATGTCTTCTGTTATGCAAATTTTAAAATAGTTTGTTTTGACAGTGTGCTAGGGAGTGTCACCTGGGAATGTCAGAATAGTACATGGAGGGAGATGGCCACTGTCTGATTTACTGATTTCCATATGCATATTTAAAAATAATGTCTCTTAATTGCCAAAGAGTTGTGTTTAAAGAGTCATAAAAATGCAAGTAGGTCATTCAGGCCTGTATGGCAGATCACTCAGGAATTTCTTAGCGTAATGCGATTCTGTGCTTTGCTGATGGAAGAAGTTCCTCCTTAAATACTGATTTGCTGTTTAATTTAACTATTCTGCCCTGGGAAAGATGTCACAAAGTTATTTTGGATTTTTTTTTTTGATTTTTTTTTTTTTTACTACTGAGCCTTTCTCAGTAGGACTTAAAAAATCAGTAAAATCTGGTTTAGATGCTTTCTGAAGATCAAAGCCACAGCTCTATCATTAGGTTAGTCAAAAGACGACTTGTTTCAGAAACAGAACTACTAACTTTGGAAATAAAGAAGCAAATATTTGATCTCCTGGCTGAATTCCAATTTTTACAATTACATTTCATCTCCCATAAATGTTCTCCTCACTTTCAGATTGGTTTGATAGTTGTCACATCCTGTTCTCAGATGATTATTGAAATGGCTGCATGCTGGTGTATTTCCAGCCTGGTAAGATACGTAGTCTTCAGTGATGTG
>JBCJKH010051981.1:24558-39248 GCA_039877255.1 Loriculus beryllinus
CAGTACCATGCGAGCTTTCAAACGGTGCTACCCACATAGCTCTCGCTCCTCGCATGTTCTCTACAAGTCCATTTGAAATCATGAGTGTATGGGAGGGGAATCACTTCCTAAATCCAGAAAGGTCATTTAAAATAAAGATGAATGCAAATAGTGAACTAGAGCTAAGAGAAACACTAGTTCCATATGTTTTCATTGTCCTTGCTTATTAAGCAAAAGCTAATGCAGGCTATCTTCAACAGTATTTTCACCGAGAGCCTATTATTGCCTGGATAACAATACTTCCTTTCTTAATTTCTAGATCAGAATTAAAAAAAATAGTAGACATGCAAGTAAGCACTAGATAGAAAAAAAATATTTGCAAATGATCATATTCCCCTTAAAAGCATAACTGAGCAAGTTTCTTTAATAAGATTTGAAAACGTTTTTCTACCGCTTTAACAAAATCTTTGTCATAAAACTTTTTAGATTTGCTATGCTTAAAACATCAATCATACTTAGAGAAATTGAGAAATATTAATGCAAGTTTGAATTTGGTTCAATTCTTTTAACTTCTTCCTGTCTCTTCAGATTTTCTATTAATAACTACATTTAACTGTGTGCTGTAACTCCCCTTTAGAATGAGAATAAAAATTCCGTCTACTCATAGTATAATAAATTAAAACCCACTAATTTAATTCAAGACAATAATCCAAAACCAATAATCTTCCACAAAATAAAGGAAGTGAGGGTGGATAACCTGTGTATACATTTAAAAAAAAAAAAAAAAAGAATTTTTTTAGTTAAAATACATAAGCTTTGATGAGAGACAGAGAGGGAAATGACAGAACTAGTTCTTGCTTTGTAAGCTTTAAGACAGCCAGTATAGGGACAGTCACACTAATGCTACGCAGCCATCTTGCCCCAATAGGACTTCTATTGATTATTGAAGGAGCAATGAAAAAGGTAATATACATATTTTTTAAAAAAGTCATACAGCATTGAGGCTGTCTAAAATATAACCCGCATTCTACAAGATTGGGTGTTTATAATAGTAATGGCTGCATATTTATGCTAATTCTTTTGTACTATATCTATTCAAAGCCTTCCTAGCAATAATGAGCACCATATAGGTGGGATTTTTTTTCCAGTTGCCAGCAGTTTGTTACTGGTGTTAACTTTAGGGGAGCTGAATCTGGAGTTCGGCTGGTATCAAATTGCAGCCCAGACTTTTTGTATTATTTTGTCCATGGGGATTTCATTCAGCCTGAGGGTTTTTTTCCCCTACCAGGACAGCTGGAAATTCACCAAAGCAAACTTCTGCATTCGTTTACAAATTCCTTTTTTATCAGTGGGATTCAGGACAAAGTAACTTATCATTTTGAATGTTAAAAGAAATATCAGCAATTCGAAGTATACACAAAAGCAACAACAATCAGTTGGTGCTGATAACTTATTTGCACTGACCAGTCAGGTATTGGGATGGAAAGCTGTTTGTTCCATTTTATTTATTTATTGGGTTTGGGTTTTTTTTTTTTTTCATTTCTTTTTTTCTATCACATCCTGAACTTTCAGCGATAATTTTTCCTGACAATCAAAGATTTTGTATTCTATGCAGCAGAAGCCTAGCATGGAGTAGTCATAGTTTTCCTATGGTTTCCCTCCCAGTTTTGATCAGCACATATAGTATAGGTTACTTGCAAAGAATTTTCAGTTGCATATAAAAATCTATGTACAGTTCTCCCAAAGGTGATAGAATGTATTTTACAATATCTTAAAATAATATTCATGCATTCTTTTCTATTATTTTATTACTTTAAGATGAAATAATTTCTTAAAATTGATCTGCAGATCATAGTTCACAAGAGGAGCTATTCAGAATACATACATCTAGCAAGCTTTTTCTGCATTAAAAAATATATATTCTTTAAGTATTTATAATTATTGCTACAAGTAAAAAAAAAGTATTAAATTTACCTTTTTAGTTTGTGGGGGGAAAAAAGCTTTATTTTAAATTAAAACAAAAAAAAAGAAAAAAGAAATGACGGACTTTAACTCTACTCTTGTACACTTCTCTAGGTAGTATAACTCTAGGCAATATACCTCTCTCATTTCTTGCATAGGTTTTAGTAAACCATCAGAGCTCCATCTTTCTTGCAGTGATGACTGGAGGAAGGGGGGAGGGGAGTCACCTAGGTTCGCCAGGTCATAGGCCAGGTGTTCTTCCAAAGTAGGCCTTACCAGAATGTCTTCCCCGCTTTATTCTGAAGTCCTCCTTTTTCACAGTGTCCCTTAGCGTTTCTTATTCCCTAGTGTGCAAAACCTGTGAAGAAAAATACTGTATATGAGATCTGAAAGGAGCAATAACTGTCTTCTCCTTGGCAATAGCAACTTGCGTCCCCAATAGTCCATGCCGCTGCTTTCCCTTGCCCAGTCTAACCAATGTGCAGACTACTGTACAACAGCATTGTCCTGAACAGGTAGTCTGAACACTGGGGCGACGGAGCAGGATCTCCGGACGCGTCTATTTATTTATTTTAAATCCTCTTTTAGTCTCAGGGAAAAACTGCCTTCCTGCATCACGGGTTGTGCTCGGCTCTCCCTCACACTCTGCAGCACTCACTGAAACACACTGAAGTGCTGTGATTTCCAGTCTTGACGTGGCACATTTGCAGCAGACTGGGGATCTGGCAATGAATTTAGGACCAGGAAAAGGGGGAGGGCTGGGCCTGAGAGTCCATATATGGGATGATGTCACCCTGGGGAGGTTTGGGTATGCACTGTGCCGCTGGTGAGACCGCTAGAATTGCCTGCTCTCAGACATGGGTCTGTGTATAAAATGGTACCAGATGTTTTAGTGTAATGTTAAGCAGTCATTTCATCTTCAGGCCAGATTTTTTTCTTCAACTGGGCAGGAAGTGGGCCCCAGTATGGAAAAGCTGTAAAAAGTCAAGATGTACAGTTTCACTGCAGCCAACAGAGAGCGAGTTAATGTAGACACAGAATTTGCTGTTTTGTGAAGGCTGAAAAAGTGAATTTATAAAAAGGATTTTGCTCGGGAAGCTAATGCAATAACCCACTGCTTATTTTCCTTCTTTTTAGTGACTCTAGTTATGCTTTTCTATTTTGGCATTTCAGACCAAGAAAAGGGCAAATAGGTTCATTTTTTCTTGGAACTGTCAGCGGCATGCAGGCTGCCGAGACTTGAACAGTAATTAGAGTTACTTCCTGAAAGTGAAGCCCCCATGAAAAGTCTGGAGAAATGTTCTTTGTCATAGCCTCTACATGAGTAATTAGTTCCACATGTGGCCTTCCTATTTCCCTTCAGCTATTTTGGCTGGCTGGTTGAATACTTTGCTATAGCTCAAGACTTAAAGAAGCTTTAAAGTTTTCGTTTCAAGCATCCACTGTGAAAATAGCTGTTTCTGGTGTCATAATAAATTGCTTCTGGTAGATCAGTGCTATTAGGCCTGGCATTGTTTTTCACTGGTAACCCTGCTGGTCCCATTTTTCTTTTAATGGTGCTTGGTGGAACTATTCTGTTAAATTTTATCTTTGATGTTTAACAGATCTATTGAATTTTGCCAAGTATGACTTTACCGTAGATTTTAAGATATTCTCCTCACAGGCAACTGTCCTTGTTCTTCTGTAAAATTTTCTTTGTGAATCTTGAATCTAACTATTTTACTTGTAGGTTGTTTTTTGTTTGTTTGGGTTTTTTGTTTGTTTGCTTGGGTTTTTTTTAAATCTGCCTTAGCCCATGGTCTTAAACAACAGCTAACGTATGACGTTAGCTCTTCTGAAGTCAAACTTGTATGTAGGTCTGTAAATACATTGCGTGGAATTGTTGCCAGTAGGTCCTTATCTGCCTAGAAATCTTAAGCAAATGTCAGTATTGGGATTATATTCTGGAAGGTAGATCTCCACCAGCTTCCTGATAGGACTGTGTGCTGTGAGCTCTGCTGTCCTAAATAACTTCTGCATTATTTGATTCTTCCTGGGTGACTGCAGGTTCTCTGAGAGCCATACCTCCTAGAGGAAGACACAGGGCAGGTTACAGAACTCTAATTTCAGGGAGAATGACTTTAATAAACTTGGATGCTGGGGAAGTTGCAATCACAGTCTCAGGCCAATGAAAAAGAAAAGTGACCTTCAGGCTGCTTTGTGGTGGTTGCAGGCCATGCAGTGAGTGTCTGTTTCAGATTGTGCATCCGATTCTCTTGTTTGGATCACCATGAGCTAGTGTGTGTCCAAGCTGTGGTGAGCTTTCTTTTTCAATTAGCAAAGTTAGAGGTTTGAAGAAGCTATAGAAAGAGGTTTAATGTGCAGTGTGTTTGGCTTTCTTAGAAAGAGCAGGACCACATCAGTGTGTAAGAGATTGTGGGTCAGTGAGCAAGAGCTTTTGGAGGTACAGCTGTTCTAATGGAGAAAGAAAGCAGTGGAGAAAGTATCCACACCATGAATAAACCAGGAGGGTTCCTCATCTGCATTTCACTGCATGTGTAGGAGCTGGCTTTTTAAATTATATTCCCACTTGTCACTTCCTTGTGGAAGAAGAGTATGGTTTTGGAAAGACTGAGCAGTGAGAGATTTTTGTGAGTGAGACCCTCAGTATCTTGGGTCAGATTTTGCCCAGTGAGGAACCATCAGAGATTAATTGCTGTATGTGCTAAAAAGAGCAGGAAATCAAGTTGTCAAGAGAAGACAGTGTTCCAGGGATCTTCTTTACATACCAGCAGAAGGGGAGGTAGATTGAATGAAAAGGAGACAATGTGTTAATAAGCCAGGCAGCCTTAGGTGCTGAGGTAAGTGAAGTTATGAATGTTGCTGTAGAGTGCAACGGTGTTAGTCTGTGAATTTTTCCCTGAGATGGTTAAATAAAACCAGAATAGCTCACTACGTTGCGGCCTGGAAATTCATTCCCTGTAAATTTTGTTTCCTGGCAAAAGCAGAGCTTCAGATGAGCGGACTACAAAAACAGGGCCTTTAGGTTGTTCTGGGCACCCAGAACGATGCTAAAGCTTTGTTGGGGAGAACCTCTAATATAGCACAAAGCTATTCAGGCCTCTTATGTACATTTTCTTTCTTTCCTAAGGGCTGCTCTGCTAGTTACGTGCATCTGTGTTAGGCATTTAGACCCAATCCCTCCTTTTCCACTTGATCTCTTATATGAAAAAAATAGTCCCAAAAAGCAGTTGACATTTCTATTCCTTCTGATACCAAGTTCAGACTATACATGAAACATTTGAAATTTTCCACTAAATAGCTCCCCAGCTATATTGTAGGTTTTAAAACTGCTTCTGGTCAACTTCCAAGGCTCTCGTTTAGCTGTTGAATGCCAGGCTGTTTTCATAGTTGCAGTAATCTTGATTCAGAGTCCATAACAGTAATAAATTGTTACCCAGAGCTCACCCTAAGTGTCTTCTGAAGGTGGTGATAAACTTTTCTTATTCATGACTTTATCATCATGCTGACATTTCTGTCATGCCTATGAACTCCGCCCAATGATTATTTTCCATAAGCCTAAAATACTGTTTTATTTTTTATTTATTTTTTTTAACTTGGAGGAAACTAGGATTTTGAAAAGTCCGATTTTTTTATTAATGTTTTATTTGGAGGGCTACCTCCAAATAGTGAAAAAGAAAATAGCTATATTTCTACTAGATTAGTTTTTTGTTGTTTTGTTTTGTTTTCCCTGGCAGACAGCAGTGTAGTGCCAGGCCGCTCTTCATAGTGAACAGGGTGAGCATCTTTGAAGCAGTCATGAAGTGTTTGGCTAGGACAGGAGATATATGCTTCTTTGTGGTTTGTAAAACATTCTAGACTGCATTTACACTAGTGGAGTGACTGAATTGTTGCTCATGTGCAATTTTGCATTAAAGCTATTGAAAAAAGTGTCTAGACAATTATAAATTTTGTATCTCTATTTTTCAAAAGCTCTAGATGCAATCCAAGGAACGACAAAACAGTAAGCAGGATATCTGCAGCTGATAAATGTGTTGAAATAGTAACAGACAATTGAATATAGTTATTTTTTAAAATTCTGGAAGTGAAAGTTGTCTGCCATGACTTTTCCTAGGGTTTTTTGTGTATCCAGCAGTAAAGGTTAACCTTTTCCAGTGCTCAATAAGCTAAATAATGATTTAAGAGGATTAGAAACAAGTAGGCATATGGGTAACAGTACAGATAAGTTGGGATTGCCATCATAGCAAAAACCCCATGCAAAACTACCTTCAGGGTCTGATTTTATAGCTGAGGGAACAAAGCAAGAGGGGAATTAAATGCCAACAAGAGTAAACAAATACAAAGGAGTAGTGTGAATCTGCAGAAATCCCCTGAGTTACACTGTGAACTTGTGTTCATTTTTATCCAGAATGCTTGGGGTATGGATGCAAGAAAGAAGTAAAGGATAATGTGGGGAGAGAAGAGGTGAGGGTGAAGGAAGCATCAACATGTGAGATGAGAGTACCTGATACTTGCTTTTATAGTTTGTCACCTTTCCGTTAATCAATGAGTATCACTGATGGTTGGGCAAGATCTAATGCAGTCATGCAATCCTGTTGTTTCTTGGTACTCCACTGCAAAAAAAAAGTTTGCTCCTTAGCAATTTTGTCACTTATGGCCAATGCACGTAGGAATGTTCTATGCTAGTTAAGTAGCTGTGCCCACTGTTACAGGAACACATGATGAAGTCTGGGGCTCATTTTGGGCTTGTGCCATCATTCTCATCTATTGTAAAGTTGTTCGTGATGTCTGAAAAACATATGGGGCTGACAGCAGTTTATCAGTGCTAACTGAAGCTCCCCTTTGGTAGGAACACCTTCGTATGAAGGGTGTATGACTGCTAAGAACCACATCTATGTGCTGAATAGTTTTCCAAGCAGTCTGGCCTCAATATTGCAGGCAGTGATTTGCTCTTTCATAGATTACTTTCGTACAGCTCTATGTGCTGGATAATGTTCCAGCCAAATGCCCTTCTGTTGTATACTTCCTGAAAATATAATGGACAGGTGAAAACTATAGCTTCTGAACACTGTGTTCCCTGTTGCCAGTGCTTTTTCCATCCTCTAACCCCTTTTCACTTGCCCCCTCTCCCCTTCTTTCCCTTATCATCAGACATATATATTGGATGCTTTAGTATATTTACTCTTCCATCTACTCTGTAACTTCTCTCTCCCTAATCCCACTTTCCTACCTTGCACATGTGCTTTGCGTCGCACTTTGTTGAGTTTGCAGGGAGATGTGAATGGAGAGAAAGCAGAGCTGGGATGGGTCAATCCAGCTATTTTGGGCATATCAGTATTGAAATTCATAACAAAGTTTAGGAGCCTGTGTTTCGTTTATCTTCATTGAGCAAGAGACAACTCAGTGCCTGAGATAGATTCTTATAGTTAGCCAGTGCTGATTTTTGTCCCTGCAGATGTGAGGAACTGAACAGGAGGCTCAGTAACCAAGACACTTTTTCTTACCTCATTAGTGGTCTGGTTATTTTCATCCTGGTTGTAATGTGTGCATCACTTTGTGTTCTGTATCGCTCAGGTTTTCTTACTGCCTCTCTAGCCGATGGTCAAAGTTTACTATGGTCAAATGTATAATTAGAAATATTAGAAAATACAGGCAACTTTGCTCACTGTATATTTTGCAGCTTAAAGTTTTTGTATACACTCATGCATGTATTTGAACATCTGAACTGATTTTTGGATGGTAGATTGTTTTGGGGGAACCATGTATGCTCAGCTCTGTGGTAACAAGTGACTATAATAACTGGCAATGTTTAAACTGCATATAAGTTTTTTCATTCCTGCTGAAACAAATAGCTGCCCTATTGAATTGTTGTGGCCTAATGGGAGGTATCCTCTCTGCCTGTCATGTTCTTCTTCAGGAAAAGGACAGGATACGAAATAGCTTTGACATTTCCTTAGTCATTGCTTACTCATACATAACACACAATTAGTGGAGATGCAAAATTAGCTGAGCTAACTTAATCTTCAGAGGGGTGGTGAAGAGCATGATATACCCTGGATTAACACTGTCTTCTTTCTTGACTGTTGTGATTCCCTCTGACTTTTTTTTAGCCCTGAAGTATATTAGTGTTAAGCTTTTGGACCCTTTATAAAACCCAGATATGCAGCTGAATCAAGTGCTTTTTTTTCCACACTCAGACTTAAAGGATTCAGTCAGGTTACCACATAACTGGAAGATCACTGCTTCTGTCATAGATGTGGCTTCTGCTACAAAATGACTGTAGTATTCAGTAAAGCAAAATAACTGGACAATAAAGGGAGAATGTTGTTTACTGCTTAACAAAAGCAAAGATACATATAATGGATAAACTTGCAGTGTTTTTTATTTCTTTTTTCATTCCTTTCTGAACAAATGCCTTTGAAAGGAGAACAGTCTGGGTGACCAAAAAAGCGTATATTTTATAAAATTTTCTAGTTAAAAATCTTGTATCTTGTTGGGTTTAAACTGCTGATTTTGTCTAATTAGCATTTGGGGTTTGATTTACCCCTCAAACCTACTTTTATGAACATGCTTTCTTCTACCCAACTGAGAGACAGTTTGTTGTTATTTTAGTGGAGTTTTTTTCTGGCAAATTTTTTGTTGCAGCTATTTCTATATTTCAGTAACATAATACACTCTGGGGGCAGATCTTGGAGATCTTTGACTCTAATGAACACCAATCACGTGAGAGCAAATACATGATTTATTACTTGAGTATATTTTCAATAGTAATGCCTGGAGATTTTTTTTTTTTTTAGCAGGGGGAGGGGAGATCGAGAAGAAGAATGCAGTTCAAATAAATTAGTGGCAAAGTGATGTTAACTCTCACCTCAGTTCAGGCCTGTGGTTTGCAATGCCAACGTTGGGAATGATCCCAAAACAAAAACATCCATCCTTTTCACATTTAAGAATAATCTCAAGAGAATTGTATTGTAGAAGCAGATCTTAAAATGAACACCAGCAATATTGCTCACGGCCTCTAAAACTTAAAGCTGTTTCTTCTAGTATTTATTGTCTTTGGCAGAACTATTATCCTCTCTTTATATTAACTGCTGCATGAAGTGTTGGCCTTACCTTGCCAAAACTTCTGTTCATAATATAATTTTTTCATAGGTTGACTTGTGACTTGCTTTTGATAAGGCTTAACAATAATGAGCCAGGTTCTTGAATGTGAAATTGAGAGTTACGTTCCTCAGGTTGAATATAGAAGTCTGTCATTTGTGCTGTGCAGAGGATATCTGCTCTAAGAAGACATGACTGTCAAAGAGCCTCAGCGAGGTCATGACAAACACCTCAGTTGATACCTTTTGGTTCACACTCTCTTCAGAGGTCAAAAATTTCTTCCCCCCCATTATTGTTTGAAATCACAGCAATAACAACCTTTGCAGTATAGAACCCCAAAAGTAATAGTGTGCCTTCTCTAAGTCCCTCTTTCTGCTTCTGTATCTTTTTCTGTGGGATCTTTCATGGTTCTCCTCTCTCCTTTCTTGGTCTTGCTGTGCTGATCTATGCTCTGCCATCTCAGTGGCATTAACTTTTACTGTGTATTGATCTTTTCTTGGTAGTCTCCACAGCTTCATTCCAGGTCATCCTTGGGTTGATGGAAAGGCCTTTCCCTGGATGTATAGAATTTCCCTCTCTGCTGTCCAATTGAGTATTTCATCTTGAAGTAACAACTACTTTATTGAAGTATTTTATGTATGGCAGTTAACCTCTTGAGGATCTGATCATGATTTGAAACCAAATCCAAACAAAACCAAACCCAACAACCAACCACCCCCAGCTCCCTTCCCAGCCTTCTCTGAGTACTACTGTAATAATAGTAATAGATCAACTACTATAATACACTGATGAACTGATACCCAAGATCAACTCGCCCATATCATTGCTCACTTTTCATGTATCTGCAGTGGCTGCCTTTGTTGCTTTACAGACTTGCATCTGACATGTGAATCTTGGTATATTCTGAAGGTTGCCTAAAGTTTAGTGATGAAGTGGACAGGTATGCTCTTAATTCATTAATGGACCTTCTGTCAACTGACCTTCACCCATTTTGTACTTCAGCTACAAGGCGTAAATCTTGTTTATTAAATCTATCTTTTCTTAAAGCCTACAAAAGCATTTTTAGTTGAACACTGAACCAAAATGTTGACTTGTATTGGGAATTGTGTGGGGAATGCAGAAAATGCAGAAGCAGCAGCAATATTTTGTAATAGTGTTGCTTACAATATCGTTCACAAATGGTATGCATATAGGGTGAGATCTGAAAAAGCAGTAAAGTGGGTAAATTTGAGAGAGACAGGAAAATAATACATATGGATGCCAGAGACATAACGTCTATGTACACTTCTGAGAATCTCAGAACCAAGCAGGTTTCACAAGCCTGATTGTGCTGAGCATCTTTACTGCTGAAGAAGCTTGCATAATTGGTGACTGGATTAAAAAAAAAAAAGTAGTATACTTCATAGGACAATATTATTTTTTAGTAGTTTTCTTCTCTATACTCTGTTCAGGAATATTTCAGCATGATTTTTAATTGTTACTAGACGTGTCAGTCTTCTGTGTAACTTGTATTTCCCATAGGTTCAATAATTTCAGCTTTTGGTGATCTATAATGTGTTTTATCCATATGTTAGACCGTTACATTGAAAACACCATTAAGTCTTACAGCACTGAGCATCCAAGTTGCAACATTGTGCAGGTGTAGCTTTTTGCATTCTTTTCCAAACCAAAAATGATCTTAGCAAAGCCAGAATATCAAACACTTGCCATGTACTTTTGAACAGAGAAAGGTAGTTTTCAAACTGTGTGCCTTGTAGACAAGGACTAAGAAACACTATATATACTACATTAACCCACAGCTTCCCTCCACAGGTGGACCTGTATGTTTTCTCGAAGGTAGAGATTACTGGTCAAAGAAAATATGTGATGGTGTTCAAGGCCGGGTTAGACAGAGCCTTGGGTGACATGGTTTAGTGTGAGGTGTCCCTGTCCATGCAGGCGGTTTGGAGCTAGATGATCTTAAGGTCCTTTCCAACTCTTCCATAGAACCATTCCATGATTCTATGACTCTATTCTATATTTGACAGTAGAATTAACACTAAAAATCAGCAAACTGAAAAGTGTGGTCATGTATCTGAGAATCCTCTGAAAGCAAATTCAGAGTTTGGGAACTGGAAAACTTAATTTGATGAGGGGAAAAAAGTTATAGAAGAGTGAAAGGGAATAACTAATGGAAAGGTTTGTTCATGCAAGTTTGGCTTTGTTTGGAAGTGAATTTAATGTGAAGACTCTGGGATTACAAGGCTTGGGACACCACCTACTGTATTTGCTGCCTTTTTAGCAACCTGACCTGACCAGGTTTCAGGGTCAGCACTCAAGACTAAGATCTGAAGTACCAAATTGAACTGAGCTGTAGAATTTGTGGGGATGCAGGTCTGTTACTGGATTTTGAAACATGTGATGCTGTACAGTTAGCTTGCCAGTTTAATAAGTATGAAGAAAAAAAAAAGAGTAGTAACTACATGTATCATATCTATCACATCTTAATATACTTAATATTTTTTCTGATTTTTCTACTGAGTGCTTCTTTAGGTAACATTTTTCATTTTCTTATGCATATATAAAGACAGATTCAGAAAGACTTGCTTTTCTTCTTTTAACATGTCAAAGAATTCTCAGTCCACAAGTCTCCATCAAAAGTAGACCTTCATAACAGCTAATCCTTATGCTCTTGATTTTCTTGAACAATCACATAAATATACAGGTGCTGAGCACCTTTTAAAGCAAAACATATGTCTCTCAGGCAAGATGTGTTCATCCCATGCTTGCACACATTTTCTCAAAGACAGGATATGGCCATATATGATTTTCCTATCTTTTGCTAAACTTAGTCTTTGCTTCCACCTTGCAACTGTGCAAAACTTCAGTGTCTTTTCTTTACGGAGATCAATATTATGTCATTCTGATGTGCTAACCAAGTGATGCTTCTCGAGAACATTTTCATTCTTGCACATGCCCTCCTACTTGGAATTTTACCTTGAAGAGGAAAAAGGGAAGGTGCTCCAACTCTTCTGCTATTTAATTTTTCCCACTCATTTCCCCTTTAAAGCTGATCTCTAAAGGGGAGGAAATCCAGACAATTGTTAACTCATGGAAGCAACAAATGCATCTGACAAACAGCAGCTCATCATTCACTCTCTTCCATGACATTTAAATCCTCTGGGAGTGTCTAGAGAAAGAGCGAGCTTGCTGCTTTGTAAACCTCCCTTGGTGTGTGATAGAAACATGGCATGCTTTCTTTGGTGTTTTTATGTTACCAGTAACTGCTGCGAGTACAAGAGGGAAAGAAAACCCAGAAAGTATAGGGTATGAGAAATAGGAGAAAAAATTATCTTTTATGACAAGATGCGTTTTATGTAAACAATCAAAAAGACCTTGGACATAATTGTTTCAATCAGCTAGGAAGGCTGATGGAATATAATAGCCATGGAGGCTTCTTGGCAGAAATAGTATTTATTGGCTGGGTTTAGTTACAGCATGAAGCATGTCAACTAGGTATAAAGTTGTTAGCACTGGAAAACTCTTGTATGTTGTGAATGGGCATAAAATGCCACAAAGTGTGTGGCACGGACCAAATCTGGTATGCCTGAAAATAGAAAATTGGCAGGTTCACAGAGACACAGCCAGTACCATCTGAGTGTGCGTATTTTTATATATATGTGTGTATATATATATATATATGAACACTGATGTATTAGCTAGATCCAGTGGTACTTTTTAGGAATTATTTGCCCTAATGAGATAGAGCACAGACGTATTGCAGCGTTTTTGTGTACAGACAGTTGTCTTCTAACTCCTGTGCTGATGAGATTCTGAAAGTGGGCTTCAGATCGGGGTTTGTGGGAGGGATTTCTTCGTTGACTGTCTATGAAACATTGCATGAAGGAAAATGGAAACCATATGCAATTCACTACACAGATCTGGTTTTCATTTAAATCTTTTCCTGTATTATATTTTCTGCTAGTGGAAGAGAGAGAAACAAACTGCTAGATGAATAGTATGGAACTTAAAATAAAAGGCAGTGTCGTGGCTTTTTGGTTTTGTCTTTTAACTGAAGAAAAATGGTATTTGATCAGTACTATAATTTCACCTAGGATTCTACAGAAAGAATTTATGTATAATATTCTGGAACATGTGCTGTTTTAAGTCTTAATGGATTAAATTGATATATCAACAGAACTGCAAGGTTGTTGAATTAATAGAGTTATACCATTCTAGTAGTGGCACCACAAAGTAAAAGTTTTGATGAACTCTGCATGCAGAACAAAAATATGTAGTAGTTTCTAATACTGTTCAAAAATTCCTTGCTCTTCTGTAGAGTTGTGGAAAAATTCACCATCTCTGAACACAGTCCAGTAGGTTTACTCAGTCTCGGAGTTTGGATTTTTTTTCCTAGTTTTGAACAGAAGTTCAGTTTTTAAAGTTCACTGAGACTCTTCAGTGCTGAGGTCGTCCCTTGGTTTTTGCACAGAGCCCAGAAAAAGAAGTGCCACAGGACAAATAAAATAAAATAGAATACAGTCCTTCCCTTTAAAAAAAGCTGAGCTTTTAAATGTATCGGATATGTTATACTTTTCAGTCTGTGAATGAAGGATTTAAGTGGCTTGAAAGGGAAGTCATGAAGATCTTCTACCTCTTGGACTGTTTGGAAGCTGTACAAAATGGAGATCTTCAGTGATAATTACCAGGTGCTCAGCAGTATGTGTGCGTGCGTGTTAAACACCTACATTTCTCCAGTGGTTTCAAGCCGTGCTATCCAGCAATGTAAACTGTGTGGTAAGGAATCTCTTTCCTTAGGTCAGGGTATTAGTGAAAATTAAGCAAAGGAGATGGATCTGTAGATCCAGTTTTCCAAGAATAATGTCATCTAAATCTTCTTGGAGAAATAACACTTTCATAACGGAACATTACAGGCAGTCAAAAGGGTTTCTGCACCTACAGTCAGCTGCACAGATTAAGGAAGATTGAAGGACAAGTTTCACTTGCTAGATCTCTTCAAAGAGAGAGTATTTTAATGTAACTATTATAAGAATGTTAAAGTAGCTTCTGAGCACAAGAAATGCATGGATCAAATGATAGTACACACTTTATACAGTGAAGAACTGCACAGAGGCACTAAACTCACAAAATGGATTAGAGGGACTTTAAGAAAGCCTCAGCAGATTGCATACTGATGACGCTGCTGTCATGTAGTTGGTTGAAATCTGATTTCATTTAATTAACATGCAGAGACCTGAAGGTGCATAATGGCATAACCGAAAAGCAAGTCAGAGAAGCCGTGGAACATTTCTGCTGTTTTGTCAGTGTCACACAACTCAAATGATCCCTCAGGGCATTTGAATTCTGAGCAGAAAAATAAATGGAATGTAACTCTTAATTCCTGACTTTTTTTTTCTTTTTAACATTGCAGGAGAGAATTGTTTCTACTTCATTCTTTTTGAGGAGGTGTTAATGAGATATAACTAGTTCCTGTAGTTACTCGTTTTTTAAAAATACACTGAGATCCCTACATTGTGAGAGTAGTTACAGTGTAATTTGGAATTGGTGTAGCCAAACCTTCATAGAAAAATGTGCAGGAGAGAATTGTTTCTACTTCATTCTTTTTGAGGAGGTGTTAATGAGATATAACTAGTTCCTGTAGTTACTCG
>JBCJKH010051982.1:7255-21564 GCA_039877255.1 Loriculus beryllinus
AATTTAATAGAATGATAGTATGTTTAAGAATAACATAATCTGATAGAATATAATAGAATATAATAGAATGTAACAAAATATAACAATTATATATAATGTAATAAATATAAGATAGGATGATTTAATATGAAATGACTTATATAATATGACATACTACACTAGAATATGATATGAGATGATAGAATGTAATGGAATGTAACAGAATAGGATATAATATATAATGTGGCATGATATTATACTACACGGTATTATTCCATTACATCCTATCATTATATATTGTATTTTGTTATATTCTAAGTATGTATCCTATCATATGCTATTATATTCTGTTACATTCTATTGTATTATATCATACAATCTCATAGCCTAGTGTAGATAATATAAAATATATAAAAATTATTAAAAATACATTTATAAAAATATAAAATGGTATATAACCTATAATATACCATGTTATAATGGGATATGATGGGTATATATAATGATATATATATATACATATATAATACCCTATATTTTATCATACTATATATATTATCATATGAGTGGTTGTGGTAAGAACAAATGTTGCAGGAAAGTTTTTTCTCTTTACATGACATGAGTCCTGTAGAGAACCAGCCCAGGGCAGAGGATGGTTCTAACTAAATGGGAAGAACACAAACTTACATCCACAAATGCATAATGCTGATGTAGTTATGATAACAACACAGTCCATGTGTAGAGTCTGGAGTACTTCTGTTCTCCTCCTCAGGTGATCATGCCTGGCTACTGCGTGCAGGGGACTGTAGGCCACAAGATCCTGAGCGGGCAGCGCAAGCTGGAGATGGAAGGAAGACAAATAGTAGGTTTGATTTTCAAGGAGGATCATTTGGGAGAAGTTCTTCAGAACTGGAGGTGGTAGTTAAACACCATGTACATGTCATGGGAATATGCCACATACAGCATTGGAAACACCCAAGGGACAATGTCTTTGGTATTGGACTGGGGAGGGTTCCCCTTTGCATTGCCAGCAGCTTGTCTTTTTCTGCCATAAGCTTTTGTCAGGGCATATTTACACTGATTAGTAATTAGGCCCCATTAAGTCAGGAAAAAGTATCCATTTTTAGGCAGATGGTGATATTAAACTGATACCAACTGTCCTTTAGTATTGATTTGTTTTGGCAAATGTGCTGCAAGTCTTGTGCTCTGAAACTGGGTACCTTGAGCCTCTGAAGTTATTAAAAGCTTTTCTGCGCAGCATCGTATTCTGTATCTGCTGTCAAGCAGCTGACTCCAGCCTCACTTCATTGGGAAACTCAGTTCTGTTTCCTTTTTTAAACTGAATTCAGTAGGAGTTGGGGTCTCTCTGTGTGTGGTATATGCACTGTTCCAGATGCACAAAGTCTGTGCTTTCTGCTCCTCCACAGCTAGAAGTGAAGATGCAGGTGGAGTACATGTCCTTCAGTGCGCACGCCGATGCCAAGGGGATCATGCAGCTGATTCGCCAGGCTGAGCCTCGCAATGTTCTCCTGGTCCACGGGGAAGCAAAGAAAATGGAGTTTCTGAAGCAGAAAATAGAACAGGAATTTCGTACGTATGCTGTTGGTACTGAAGAGGGAGCAGTGGCAGAAAGCAGGCAGTAAAGTTCACACGTTTTATAGAATCCCAGGCTGGTTTGTGTTGGAAGAGACCTTGAAACTCATCCAGTTCCAACCCCTGCCACAGACAGGGACACCTTCCACTAGAGCAGCTTGCTCCAAACCCCTGTGTCCAACCTGGCTTTAAACTTAATCCACTGGACCTCAGTACAGAATTAGGCATAATGGACCAGTCACTCTCAGGAAACTAGTATTTATAACATATCTTATTTAACAGGTTAAGCTCATTTAATTCTAATGCCCATTCAGACTTGAAGTGTAAGTTGCTCTGTGATGTTTGTATCCTTATAGCTCAGTACTTACTGAATTTATATTAGAATCATAAAGCTCACGATCATTACAAGCCAAGGTAGGCAGGGTACATCTGAAACTGTAACTTCAGCAACTTCAGTTAAAGGGAATGAGCTTCAGGAAAAGAAATAAGTCCTTGGAAACAGCTGACTTGGAAGGAACGAGAGCCTAGAGTTCACACTGGATGATTACTTACTGTCTGCAGGTTTCTTTGCAGTATTATGTCAGCATTGGAGGGGAGGCAGTTCTGTTGCAGTCTGTTCTGTTCAGGCCAGCCAGGCTCACAGGGGGTTTGATGGCTCTGGTAAAGGGGCCTGAGCAGCACTTGTGTCTTTCAGCCTCTTTCAAACAGCTGCAATATTCTTCTGCCAGAAAGCTCAGCTCCATCTGCTCAGGGATCCCTGCAGTCTGCTCAGGGCAGGTCTGGGTTTGGAAACACTGCAGCAGCTGCTGCCCTTCTGACACTGGTTCCTTACATTGCAGATGTCAGCTGCTACATGCCTGCCAATGGAGAGACCACAACAATATTCACCAATCCCAGCATCCCCGTGGACATATCCCTGGGACTCCTGAAGAGAGAAACAGCCATAGGTGACACACTTACAACCAGGAATTTCATCTGTTGGGCCCTGCCACCGTGTTGTACTTGTATTAGGTAGAAATAGCTATAGATTGGGAACAGCTATGAGGACTGACACCAGAGCTTCCTGTACAAGAACAGGTTTTATCAGCGTTTAGAGGTTGGGAGGGTTTCCTGTGACACGCAGCAGCTACTGTGCTGTGAATGTGTAATCAGTAATGTTCAGTAACAAACACACACTGCCCTGTTTGCTGCTCATTGCCCATTGCTTGAAACAAAGTCCATGCAAGTTTTTACTTGCTAGGTCTGAACTGCTTTGATAAACCTTTTTATAAGGTTTATAAAATCGGATACATTTTATAAATATATATTTAAGAAAATTCTGAAAAATAAGAAAAATCTGAATCTTCCCAAATCAGGAGGTGATGTGGGAAGAGGCAGCCAGTCTGTATCACTGAGCATGGCTTCTTCTGCGTCTAAGGTTCTGATGATGGTTTAAGCACCATGCACTTTAACAGAACAGAGATGTAAAATACTAGTCTCTGAACCTCAGTAAGGCTCAGAAATCCAAACTGTTAAGTCCTATAGCAGGTGTCTGTGTGAAAAGTAAGTACTTCATCATTAACCATGGTCTACTTTCTTTCTTTGGCCTTGGTTTAGGTCTCCTACCAGATGTCAAGAAGCCAAAGCTCATGCATGGCACATTAATGATGAAGGATAACGTAAGTAAAAAGATCCTTGTATTAATTTTGGGAACTAAAGAATTGCTATGGTATTTTAGGTGGACATTTTGCCACCACCTTACCTTTACCTTCACTGCCTGTCATAGGCTCTTGCCTCGCTGTTACTGCTTGTTCAAGACATGCTGGGACATTTCAGAGGTTGAAAGGGAGCGATGTTACCCACTGGGGTTCCCAGTGATGGACACGTCCCAGTGTTCCACAGAGGAGGAGGAGAGCTTCACAAACACCTTGTAATGGTTTGTGCTTTCCCTCTGCAGAGCTTCCGCCTGGTTTCCCCCGAGCAGGCTCTGAAGGAGCTGGGCCTGGCAGAACATCAGCTGCGCTTCACCTGCCGCGTCCACATCCAGGACCCGCGGAAGGAGCACGAGACGGTGCTGCGCGTGTACAACCACCTCAAAGGGTGAGGCCAGCCTTGGTCCCCCCCTTAGGCATGGACTTGTACCACCTATATTCAGAGTGATAAACTCAAATGCTCCCTTCCTTTCTGGCCCTCCAGAGCAGCCCCTGAGTTCCAAGGAGAAAAGTCTGTGCAGCTCAGGAGACTCAACTGCTCTAGATTTGAGTCTGTGTAGATCCCATAACCAGAGCAGTGGCAGAGGTTGGTCATCACTTCCAGCTCCTGGTCTTTACCAGGCTATAGGCAGAACACCCCAAATCTTTGTTCCTGTTGGCTTGCTGCTCTCACTGCTGCTTCTACCTGAAGTTAGTACGACTGTTTAGAGAGAGAATCAAGTGCAGGGTCAAGACACCTCTTAAAGCTATTCAGTAGCTGCAGCACATGAACCTTAAACACTTCCTGCAGGCAGCTGGTCAGTTTTGAGTTGTCCTTTGCTTGGATGAACAGGGTTCAGCCTGGAGCCATACACATCACGAGAACCAGAAATAAGTTCTGTAGGAAATGCTATGTGATTAATATAAGCACCAAAATAAGTTATAAATCAGCTCCATTCTCCACTGTGAACACACTGGTGTTGGGGGTTCAGAGACATACAGGAGACCACCCTTCAGCCTGCACATCCCATCCAAACTAAATCCTCTATCTTCTCTCTTACCAGGATCCTGAAAGATTACTCAGTGCAGCATCTCCCTGATGGGTCTATAACAGTGGAGTCCATTCTTATCCAAGCCACAGCACACTCAGAGGATCAAGGAACCAAAGTTCTGCTCGTGTCCTGGACCTACCAGGTTGGAGTTCTTCAAGATGTACTTACCAATTTAGTTACAAAGTTAATTACAGTTGTATCTGTGTTTTGAGAACATTACAGTACGCGGCTTCTAATCTCAGCTACACCACTACTGCCATAAGGAGTTTGGAGGTATTTGTTAGGTGTGAAACTCTAAACAACAGGCAGAAGGCAGGATAACAGAAACTAGGGGTAACATCAGGCATAGTCTGATCTTCCCTCCTTTCAAAAGTGTACTTCTCAGGCTACAGTTTTAGATGCTTTTACAGCAAAGAGCTGCCTTCTTGAGGGCAAAAAAGGAAAAATCAATAGTTCTATATTCTTTTTCAAGACAAAAGGTCATTTTCCTCAAAAGAGGTACCTCAAGTCCAGGCACCTGCTTTGCCAAATGGAGTTTTACATTGATATTATGAAAGAACACCCAGAAATACATCTGTGCTGCCTGGACTGCTTCCATTTTTGAATACTGCTAACATTGGAATTACTTCAGTCTGTTTCTAGGTACCGGAGTTGAATTTACTGCCCACGTGGCCAGGTCAAGCAGACAATTGCTTTCATCCTGTCTCTCTCTGTTGTGTTCTCTCTAGGACGAAGAGCTGGGCAGCTATCTTACCTCCCTTCTGAAGAAAGGACTCCCCCAGAGCACGGCCTGAGCCCTCCCAAGGACACCACTCTCAGAGGTGCTTCAGAGAGTCAGGTTTATTTTGGTTACTCTGTCAATGCTTTTTAACAGCTTTGTTTTAGTAAAGGAATGAGTGTGTTTGTGCAGTGACTGCAGTGCCTGCCTACACCCCTCAGCAGCATCATGCAGGAGACCTGGCCGGGGTCACTGCAGCTTTAGAGTCACGAGGACACCTTTAGTGCAGCTCACACTGTAAGAGATGCTCAACACTCTCCCTTCCCACAGCTCCTTTCCCTTAAACCCTCAGCAGTGCCCAGTGAAACAAGGGGCTTCCAAAGCATCACAACTAACATGCAAACTATAATGGAGGCAAGAGAATAAACCCCTAACCATGCTCTTTATCCAGCAGTGTAACATCTCCTTACCCATACTTCCCTCAATGGCAGCTGCCAGCCTGCAGGAAAGCTGCGCTCCTGGATGGAGGCTCAGAGTTAGGTTTTGCCTTTGTGCAGAACATAAAGATTGTGCTTAGGTGGAAGGAACAGTCCCTCCAGTGCTGGGAGGCTTTTCCATAGCCTATAAATGGGACAAAATTAGCAGTCTCTCATGAAAGGTAAAGGATTAGTTTGTTCTAATACTCCCACAGAGGCTTTCCTCAGCACCATTTCCAAGTGCCAGGATTTGCACTTGTCTTGCCAACCCCATCAAGAACAGGAACTCAGGAATCCTCATCTTTTTAGAAGAGTTTGAGCAGGTTTTCTACTGATACTTAATAACTCCTCCAAGCTAAAAGCAGAACACAGGAAGCGGGAGGTCAGTCACTGACCCATCATTAAACACAGATCCACTCCATGGGATTCAAACTGCAGGTAGCAGTAACTAATAATAACTAATGTAAGTCAGGCACATCCCAACAAATGCACTCACAAAAGCCATTTGTTACAAAGCTTTAGCTCTATTACAGTGATTTCACATCTGCTCTTGGTTTGCTTGCTGCATCCATCTCCTATTGCTGAAGTGGTTCAGTGATCAGCTTTAGCTGATCAATACAGCCTCCATATGCAAGACCCGTGCTTACCACCATCATGCATGGGTTGTTTTCCATCAACCAAGACCCCAACACCCATGCTGCTTACTTTCCAACCCTCTTACCTCTGTCCTGAAGCAGAGTACCAGCTGCCATCAGAGAATGGGCTGAACACTCATTGTGTAAAGACAAGTTAGTTACAACATCATACAGACACGTACAATCACTGATCTCCCCACACCACTCTGCCCCATGATCCCACTCCCTCCCTCCTTTAAGGTCTACAGCAGTTCCTATTCCAATAATACAGCATAACCCACAAACCCCAATGCCTGTTGCAACATTCACAGGTCCAAGTGTCACCTTCAACCTGCAATTTGCACATTTGGAAATGGAAACACAGATTCAGCCCATTGCCAGAGCCAGGCCCTCCCCTGCCCTGGTCAGCAAGCCCCGGGACACCTTCCCTTTGCACTCCTCTGCTCAGCAGTCAGTACATACACACACTTCATAGAGTTTGGGAGCGGTGTGGGAAGGAACAGCACACACAGTCTGTATCTGTTACCAAATCACATCATCTTCAGTATCTTGTTGGTTTTTAAGCAGTTTATCAGCCTGGCCAGTGGGTTCCTGGTGCCTCTGAAACCCCCCAGATGATAAATTCTCTCCCCAGTCTCACAGGGTGTTAAAAACGCAGCAGTTCTCCGAAGCTGTGTGTGGCTGTTAACGGAAGGGGTGAGATAGACAGGTTAGGTACTGTGTTTATAATCACAACCTGTGATGGTTGCACAGGACTGCACTGTGTGAGGAGCTGTGCTGGCATCGAGGACTTCCCTTGATGACCACGTGGGCAGAGCAGCCTGTTCACTGCTGGTCCTGCACAGGGTTAGCAGATGTCCAGCTTGAACCCACGGGTGCACAACCCTGGATACCCCATATTCCTTGGGAAGGAGGGATAAGAAGCCCTTATTTGGCTGTGGAATGTAGGCAGAAAGCAGTTTGCGAACCCAGCTGGCTCTGGTGTGCCCCCCTGGGAGGGAAGATCCCTCCAAAATGGGAAAAGCCAAGCAGGACAGCCCTGATTCACTCCAGCAGCAGGCTGGTTTCTTTCACGTAACCCTTTCCTGGGCTGCATAGCATTCCAGAAGAGCCCTGTGTTCTCCTACCGACCCAAAATTCAACAAAAAGGAGACCAAAACATCAGTGTACATAAACACAGTATGTGCTAGGCAGGACTGCAGAGAACACAGCTCCCAGGTACCCTCCTGGCTGGCTAATCCAAATATTAAGCTGTTAAGCACCTCCCTCCAGCATGGCCTTGATGTAACAGCCCTGTATGAAGAAAGGGTATGTCTACAGGTTCAAAAGATGAACACTGTACTTACTGTGAGCAGCTCAGTTGATTACATCTCTATTTTCCATCTCCGCGTCTCTGATGCAGTTTATAAACATAGGAGGACTCCCCAAGTTTCTGGTCACAGATGGTGAACACCACTTGAGGCCTGGATCTGAGCTTGAAGTTGAAGTGCCACTGCTTGCTGGAGGAGCTGAAGTAGTACAGGAATGGGTTAAGGCAGCAGTTGAAGCTCACCAGGGCCAGGGTGACCCTCCGCATCTTGTAGATCAAGTTGGCAAATGCCTTGTTCTGGATGACCTGGATTCTCATCAGGAAGTGGAGCAAGTGAGTGAGGTGATAGGGGAGAAAGCACAAAGTACAAATAACCAGGATGATGTAGATGGTGTTCAGGGCTTTTCTCCTGTGAATGCTGCTTTTGATGCGGGAGATCCTCTTGGCAATGAGAGAGTAGCTGATCAGAATGATGGAAAATGGGATCACAAACCCAAACACCAAGGCCAGGATGTTGTAAGCTGTCATGCGGGAAGTCCAGCTACTGGTGGCAAAGTTCTCAAAACATGCTACTGTGTTCCCCACACCTCTGTTGTGGAGGGGACCTCCAAGGATGAGTGGGACCATGATGCTCAGAGCAGCCACCCAAAGTACTGTGACCACCACCACGTAATGGATAACCTTGATCTGGATGTAGGTGAAGGGATGCAACACCGCGATGTAGCGGTCCACACAGATGCAGGTGAAAAAGGCGATGCTGAGGCAGATGTTGATGTAGTACAGAGTCCCAGTTATCCTACAGGCTACGTCCCCAAAGATCCAGTTGTTCCCATTCAGGTGGTAATGAATTTTGAAAGGCAACACACACACAAACAAGGTGTCCACCAGAACTAGATTAATCATGTACACGTAGGAATGACAAGTGTGCTTTACCCTGCAGGACAGCAGGTACAGAGCCAACACGTTCTCTATCAGACCCAGCACAAAGACGAAGCTGTAGATGACAGTAAAAAAGGAATACTGGAAGTCTGCTTCCAAATGGAATTCTGCACTGGAATTGGCATCTGTCTCATTGGAGACTCCTTCAGTCCAGGAAATGCCTGCCATGATTTCTGCTGGAGGGACATCCAAAATGGGGTATGAGTCTTAAACCACCCCTTACCTCAGGAGGTTCTTGTGTCTCATTTCATCTTGAGTGGGTAAGAACTGAAGCCTCTCAACAGCGATGCGAAGCCTAGGTGGTGTCTGTGCTTCAGGGGTCTGTGCTCAGTGTGTTCAGGTGGGAGGTGGTGTTGCTGGAAGGGAGAATAACCAATTTAAACCACAAGCATTTGAAGTTTGCACAGCAGCAACTCTGCTTTAACACTGGCATTGAAGTCATCACAAGGTGGCAATACTGAAACACCAGAAGCAGCAATGCTGAACTGCTTTACCTTGTGCTGCAGTTTTATAAAGAGCATGTGTGGAACCTTCTTGCTAAGAATCAGTATTTAAAGCACAGAACAGAAACAGGTAGTTGGTGTAGGGTAAAGGACAAGTCTGTGTGTCTGACATACAGGAAAGAGGCACTGTATGAGCAGACTCCTCATCCAGGTCACTCGCATCACACGAGCAATGCTGCTCCAGCAGAGCAGTTTCTCTCCATCAAATATAAAAGACATTTCAGTAACTGAACCAAACACAGACACCTCAACAGAGGCCACTAAAGGAGAAATTAAACCCAGCTCTAATACACACAACGTTCTTAAACTGAGCCGTGGCCAGCACAAACCCACAGAGGTTGCTGGGTGCTTTCCAAAGGAAACTCTGAAATCACACTTCCTCCCAAGAGTTGTTTATCTGCTGAAGTCAAAAGCACCCAAAATATCTGGAAGATCAGAAAGGGAAAAGATAAGGTTTCACTTTATGTATGTGCTTACATGGGTCTTGTACTTCATAGCAAAGGGGTTGTATACACACAGGAAAACTTAACACAAAACCAAGCACAGGTCAGCTGTAACTTAAGCAGCACAGGGCTTGAAACAACCTTTATCCCTGGGTTTTGCCAGAGCAAGAGCCACTGAACATCCATCTTGTTTAGTGCTGAAGTAAAGCCTTGCAACTAAGGAAAGAGGTGGTCTATGCAGCCATTAATGGGGCAGGATAGGCCCAGGGGATGGGTTGACTGCTGCTCCCCACAAGTCATTTATAAGTCACTCTGACCCTGTCCCAGACAGTCACATACACGCTGCAGGACCCCACCACACACATCCATCTGTTTGAGAACACTTTTGCTCTCTGTAAGAGGCAATAGAACTGACAGAGTCTATAATAAGCATGTATTTTCAAAGTACACAGCCACTTCCACCTCTTATAGTAATGTACCCTTCACCCACCATGTTAAAAACTACTCTGATCAGTCCCAAATCCAGCTTTGCCTCCCCAGAGCTGTTCTGGTGAGGTTTATCTGGGTTTTTTGGGAAGGGGCTGTTATTTCTTCCAGACAACCCAAAAAGCATCACCAAACTATTTCTGCACAAAGTTAATTGATTTACAAAACCACACAAAAGCCTACATCAAAGTTTCCACTGGATTCTGAGTGCATTAAATTATTAGACACGTTTGCATAGAAAACCCAAGCTTGAGTCTTTGAAATGTGCTCAAGTGTGAGGTTTTTCTGGGTTTAATTTTAAAGCATCACTGTCAAACAGAGATCTGCTCCTGGACTGGGTGTCCAAATTGCATCAATTAAATAGAATTCGTAATGCACCAACATAAAAAGGAGAAGAATGCTAAATTCCCCTCAGTAATAAGTCACAAGTATTAATGATGGACACTACAGAAACGGCTGAGTTTGTACAGAAGTTCCCCACTGCTGGTACATTCTGTGATGCTAAAGAGAGCATGTTCTTTAATTAAACATCTTCAGGTTATTTTTAACAGTAGCTCTGGGATTTAAAAAGCGAATCAAGAGCTGACAACAGCGCTGTGCTAACTGCAGAGTCAGCCAGTCTGTGTCTGGGCCACTGCCTCCACAGCTGAGCCTGCTGCTCACTCACTGGATTTGGTAACAAGCCCAAAGAGCGACAGGTTTTTATTGTAACCAGAAGCTGGGATACGTTTCTAGACACACCCCATAACGGGGATTTTTGCACCATGACTATCACAAAGCAGCCGTACCTGAGCACGCAGCAGCAGCTGGCTTCATGAACACCCAAACAGCAGGAGGATTTGGTTTTCTGTCCTAGATCAGATTTAGTTAGAAAGCTGACTTACCAGAGCTCAGATCATCTTCTCTCACACCAAAGCTGCACACGAGCACGCTGGGCTCTCCAAAGAGCCCTCACAACTGCGAGGTCACTGCTGCGCTCTTCTGCGTAGGGTTGTAACACCAGAGCGTGCAGAGCTCTGCTCTGTTGCTCTAGAGAAAGAAACCACAGGAAGCAAAGATGAAGAGCTGTCACTCAGCTCCAAGGCAGAGCACCTGCCCCCCTCCCAGAGCCAGGAGAGCACAGCCCATGGCCAGCACCAGTGTGGGCTTCAGTTCTCTCCACATATCCATGCTCCCACACAAAGCTCCCCTATCACCTCCCACCCACCTTACCTTGCCCTCCAGCCTCTGTGGAACCAAGCACCAGTGCTTCACTCTAAGACATCTGAAATGGGCCTGGAGCTGCACTCTCACTTCCTTCCAAAGGGAGGAAGAGTAAGACTTTGCTGCCATTCCCTTTCAGGCAAATCACTGCCTAAAACCACATGGACACATTCAGGTTTGGAGCTGGGCTTATGTTGGAAAAATCACTGCAGCGTGTTACAGCATCCCCACCTTTGGCTACTTACCCAGCAAGGCTGGACCAGAAAACCACAAACAGGTCTCACTCCACCAACAGAGCAGCCTCAACCCTCCTTTTTCCATGGTAGAGACCCAAGGCTCCTCCAAGGTTCTGTTGTCTTCTTTGGGAGTTAGTTCCTGAGGGAGTAAAGCAGAAACCAGTTGGCATCTTCTGTGGGAAGGGAGGGTAATGGAGGTATCCTGCCTTGCCTTCCCATGCTGTCAAAAGCAGGTCTCTGGCAAAACTACTACCTGAAACAGAGTGGGAAGAGATGAAGCACTGCTCATGAAAAGACACCCAGAAACAGACTGTCCTCATGCTCTGCATCATGGCTATCACTAACAGAATCCCCATCACCAAAGGCAAGGGTGGCCTTAAGAGTAGTCAGAAAGAACCACTGCCTCTCCTTCTGCTTACCTTGTGGCTTTCATCATGCAAAGAGACCCAAAACTCCACAGTCCTCAACTGTGCTGCCTGCTCTGTAATTTTCCTCCTCTCACGGACAAAGGGGAGGTCAGTTATGGTGGTACCAGGCACCTCAGCTGCACATTGCTTCCACTGTGAAGTGCTTAAACCAGGTATTGTTTCTTCTCTGAGCTTCAGAAGTCAAAATCATCATCATCTTTCCTGTAACTGGTACTTTAAAAACAGTTATTTTAGAACCAAAACAGAGATTCTGGTATCCTTTATGAGAAGAACAACCCACAAGTTACCCAATATGTGTTCTATTGCTTGAGTCAGCAGGCACGACCTGAGGTCAAGAGTGGTTTGAAAAGAAAAAGGGGGGAAAAAGGAATAAAAATAAAGAAACCTCTCTGCTCCCTGCTCCACACCATGATTCACCCACCCTCTGCTCACTGCTCACCAGCTCTGAAAGAGCAGAAGGTGGCAACAAGCAAATTGGAGCCAGCAGTGGTGGCAGCTACCTTCTAGGTCCTGGTCCTGCACAGGTTTCATATCATGGTGAGGCTCATAGAATTGTTCCTGTGCTACTAGTCCAGGCTGTGACCATTAAAATAGGTTTTAAGTGACCTCAAAGGAACTTTGGTCTGTAACACACCACATCCTCACTGCAACAGACATCACTCTGTACCAGGATAATGTAAAAGCCACCACAGTTCAGCACAAGAGTGACTGCTGATGAGGAGAGGAAATGGTAAGAACTTTCAAAGGCTGTTTCTGTAAGTCACTGCATCAAACAGCAACAGTTGTCCCTTGCACTATGCTGTACAAAGACAGGGTCACAGAGGAGAGGGCCCAAGAGGAAATGCTGCATTCTCCTCTGTTCTAAGCCAGTATTCCTCTCTCTCTCACACACACACACCACAGAAGGGATACAAAAAATAGATAAATCTATACACAAAAACCCCAAAACCCTACTCCTTCCTCCTCCTGTTTGAGGGACAAACAGAATCAGAAGAGAGAGCAAAACAGCAGTTATCTGAAAGCAGCATGGAGTTGTTGTTCTTCCTTTCCCCTTGGCAGTCTCAGAGGGCAAAGAACAAACGACTGGAAGATACCCACAGCCACAGTCAATGGTTTTTATTGAGACAAGACTGTGTATTGTGTAAAGAGCACTTGGCAAACCTCCATCCCACATCCTCAGCAGTCCTTTCCGTATCTCACAGAGATGCTATTCTCCTGGGGCCACTGTAGTGTCCAAATCTGAGAGGAAGAAACAGAAAACATTGATTTAGGAAAAAAGGATGGCACTGGAAGCACCTGAAAGCACTTCAAATCTGTGGCCTTCTCTTCCTGCCTGGGCACCCTCCCCACTGACACAGAGTCACCAGACAAGCAACAGGATGATGGGCTCTCTGTCCTCCAGCCTCTACAATCCCCCCATATACAGCAAGGGAGAAGGGAAGGAACAGAAATAGACCTGTAGGTGCCCAGACGTCACAGAAGATTTGATCTTTATACATTGTCATGGACAGAACAATTTATGAGAACTTAAAATATCATTCATGTGAGACCTCATAGCCATTGTCAACACAACTGCCCTTTTGCTAACCTGAAAGTAAGGGGAAAAAACCTACCAGCAAAAACACTACACCACTTTTCCATAGCAACTGTGCTGCACACCTCTGCAGCCCGGGTGTTCACTGTAATGCGGGTGTCAGCGAGCAAAGCTGTGAGCCATGGGTCTGACAGCACACAAAGGGAGACTGTGGGTGTTGCAGTGTTAGATCTGACTCCTACAGAAATCATGCCAATCCCTGCATCCACCCACCTGCTTCACTGTATTCCACGGATTTCAGGAAGAGTCCAGATGGCGGAGCCATGGCATTTGATGGAAAAGCCCTTGAGTCTTTTAACTCCAGTAACTCCTTTATACAATGAGGCGTTAACTTGCCCTGGCCAACTGCAACCAGAGCCCCAACCATCCTTCGGACCTGGAACAACAGAGAACACAGCTTAGGAGCTGCCCTTGGAAAACTGAATGAGTCTAGAAAGTTCTGTCGAGCCCTGCTATTAGTCTTGCACTGTTTAACAGTCCAGTTACTACTGATAGCAGGTCAGGCTAGAAACCTAATCAGAGTTCAGTATCTTTCACTCAGAAGAGACTGATAGCACCATGAATTATTAATATGTATTTGTTCCTGAATACAGGTACCTCATTATTATTACACCCATGGTTCCCAGAACACCTAGTTTCTGGTGTTCCTCTACTCTTCCTAATACTACCAGTTGTTCCCAGTGCCATGCACCCTGCTTCTAATCCAGCTGGGTGTTAACAAAGAAGCAAGTACTTCCCCCACATAAAGAATATTTTGCCCCTTGTTTTAGGTGCCAGTATCCCAAGTAGCATCCCAAGAAATACCCCGAGTCACAGCCCAGGCTCATTCATCAGGGTTCAAACCAGTCCTGGCTGCCCCTTGTATGCCTTTGGTATCACAGACCTCCAGGAGCAGCTCCAGTGATCACTTAATTTCTTCAAAAAGATCATAACAGAATCCTAGAATGGTCTGGGTTGAAAGGAAGCTTAAAGCTCCTCCAGTTCCAACCCCTGCCATGGACAGGGACCCCTTCCACTGGAGCAGCTTGCTCCAAGCCCCTGTGTC
>JBCJKH010051982.1:21664-42215 GCA_039877255.1 Loriculus beryllinus
GATGGGGCAGCCACAGCTTCTCTGGGCACCCTGTGCCAGCGCCTCAGCACCCTCACAGGGAAGAGCTTGTGCCTTATTATCTAGCAGTCACAGTCACCCCACACCCTGCAGAGGAAAGGTTTTCCTTCCCCTTTAGCAGGGATTGTGTGGACTGCCTAGGATCTGCACTGATGGCAGTGACACACTAAGCTTGTCCGCAGGGCAGCACAGCATCTTCTAGTGACCAAAGCTGGTGGTAAGGAAGGGACAATTAAAGTCACTTATATGAATGAGATGAGCACCTGCAAGACAATGGTCTCCAGCTACACAGCAGTACCTTGGAGCAGGTCTCGTTCTCACCACACGTGGGAAGCTGAGCAGGGGATGGTTTCCATTTCGGAAACAAGAGCAGCACCCACACATCCGTCTGTGGCAGGAAGCTCACATACATGCTGGGAGAGCTGAGCTCACAGGTTCTTAACACATAAGCAACTATGTAGGGGCTTGCTTCTCAGAAAGTACAAAAAGAGAGAAAAACCCAAACCCAAGTAGGACACCAGCAGACAACACCCCCCTGTGCAGCAAAGCGGTATTTCAAACACCTCTGCACGTCACAACTTCTCTGCTTCCACACGCAGCAATTCCAGACCCAGTGGGTTAGCACAAGTTTCACACCATGGCCTTCACCTCCTGCATAAACACCCCTTGTACTTCAGCATCCTTCTGGCTAAAAACACTCTTTCCTCTGTTATCAAGAAGACATGCTGTTCCAGGAGGGCCAAAGATTATATCTGCTGCAGGTATCTTACCCAGCAAGAGCTGAACCTCCTAGGACCTGCCAGCACTTCCCTTGGGCTCTCCTGTACCTATTTCCATAGGAAAGCTCACACAGGCTGAGACAACATGCTACAGGTTTGCTGCGACCAAGTGTTACTTGACAGAGGAGCCACACTGAAACTGAGCTCTTGCCAGGGGCTGATCCCAAGCCATCCCAACATCACCATCTCCTAGACACTTTTGCCCATGCGCACTGGAAGAACTGTCCTCCAGGCAAAGCATGACCTGGAGGCTAGATATCCCAGCACCCTGTCCAGCTGAATCCTAAAAGTCAAAGTCACCACTTCCCTGGGGAGATTATTCCCCATGTTCTCCTTGTGATGTTTTCCTCTTAATGACCTTTCAAAGTACATTAAGCTCTCCAAAAACTTAATGTAGTGCTGTAAAGCAGCACTGGTCTAAGCATGTGATCCAGTAACATCTACAACAGAATAAACCAAAACCCTCTAAGCAGCCTTACCATGATTACCACTGTTCATGAGAAAGGTCCAACAACCAAGATACGTTTACCCAAAGGCAAGCACTGTGTCTCCCTATGTGCTCTGATCTTACATTGCACTGTGGAGTGCCAAGAGCCTGCCTTGAAGCAGATGGCACAGAGAAGCAGCACAGATCCTGGCCATATGTTATTTTACCCAGCCCTCACTAGAGGTCATCCTATGCTGTGACTTTAGCTTTGATGTCTCCACATTAGGAGTTAGCTAGCATAAACGCAGTCTAATGGTATGCATTTGAATAAGCTATGTGCTTGGTGTCTCCCCTTCTGCATGCTAGTGAGCAAAACCATATACAGACAGTGTCTGGGGCTATTTACTCCTGTTCTCTAATAGAAAAGTCCACTGCCAGCACTTACAGCAGCTCCATGAGGTGAAACCAGAGGTCCATCTGGTCCAGTCTTCTCTTTATGATGGAGGGCAGGAGCAGATGCTTAGGTAGGAGAGTGCAGACTCAGTGCCCACACAGCCTGTTCCTGTTTCACCCTCACCTGACAGCTCACTGAACAAGGCTCAGAGGGTGCATGAGCTGAGTATTATGGGTAACCGTTCCCTCTGCACAGTGTCATTAAGTAGCATTTCCATTTCTAATGCACTAAATGGGTTACCAGCATTTTCTCCTTGTCACAAGAGCATCCGATGGAGCAAATCCCTGCTGTATATCAAGCCCTTCTCAAGCACGTTGTTGTTCTTCCCTTGCTCACAGCCAGACACCCACTGTCAGGGAGCTCACAGAGCATTACTTGGCACAGGATAAAACCAAATTTGGTTTGTCTAAACAGGATAAAAAATAGCTGCTTGCTGTTCCCACAAAACACCCCTCTTGCCTTCAAAAAACAAGCCCTCTCTTGCCTATTCCCTGTCTCCAGAGTGTGACCATGGCCAGGATAGGCAGACTGAGAACAGCCAACTCTTTCCTAATGAGGTGATCCATTAAGTTGTGGAGAGCTGTCTCCCCTGAGGATAGCAGTAAAAACCCCACTGGAGTTATTTCAAAGAAAAGCCAGCAGAGACCAGACAGCATGGCAGAGGGAAAGATCCTGCAGCCATGCCTGCATAGCTGAATCAGGTCTTCCCATCTCGCCTTTGTGCAACACTGACAATTACTTCATGCTCCGAAGCCAGAAAGTAAAATTCCAGGCAGTCTTTTGCTGGGCCCAGTGCCATTCAGCAGAGCAGGAACATATGTCTGTTGGGTTTCATTGCTCAGACTGCAGGGACAAAGATTGTAGAAAACAAAACTTTCCATCCTCCCACACAATTCTGTGACTTTGGACATTCATTTTAGACATAAAATTAAGAGATCCTGGTTCTACCAGATCAACCAAAGAACACAGAATCTCACCTCTCCGATGGCAGGCCCCTGTGTGTGTCACACAGCTACACCACTGGCTCTGCAACACAGATGGCACTACACAGAGATGCAACACTGCTAAACTGATCAATAGTTACAGGTTTGGTTCTTTGAGGCAAAGTGTGTGCTGAATCCAGCACCAAATAGTACCTGTCGGTAAAGAAATGATCTGCTCCTGAACTTCAGCTCCCAAAACTCCAGTCCCCTACAGAAAGGAACAAAACCAGCATTTAAAAATTACATTTCAAACAGCTCTTCTACCCCCCAGAGAAATATAAACCACAGGTGAATGCGAGTACAATGAATGAGAAGCTGCATAGCCCCCAATTAACCTGAATTAGCATCATGAGCCTCTGCAACCAGACTGTTCATTTGCTACTCAGCTGCAGACAGTTTCTGGGGTGAAACAATCCCTGCCTTTTCGTATGCAGTACCTTTATGGGGTTTGGTCTTCTGCCTCACACCCAAGTTAAAACCCATCCAAGGCGAAAGGCAACATAAAGCAAGGTAAAACTTAGCACCCCGCTAAGGTGCTCCTGCTTTGAGGAATGCAGCCTGATGTCTCCTGGAGAAAGGAAGAACCAACCACAGAAAAACAACTCTACTGTTTTATTTGGAGCTGCTTTGAGAGAATCATGTGGTCCTAAGAGGTTTTGCAGACTGAATTTCTACACTCAGCAATGCCTACTGTGACATCCACATGCTACCGGAAAGGGCAGGACATGCAAGTCAGGAGTCTGAGGAATCCAGCTGCAGCATCAGAACACAGGCAATGGCAGACAAGAAAGCATTCCAGGCTAAGAATGGGCAGGAAACAGCAGGTGAATATCTGGGGATGGCTAGATACTGCTATGCAAGAAGACCTCATCCCCCTCACCAAATCTCTTCATATAGATCCTACTTTCCAGAAAGTTCTATGGTAGCAACCAATATTTCTTATCAGAACTCTGCTGAGGCTCACTTCAAATTCACTCTGCTGCATCCTTACACACTACTTTGAAACAACTCTGAGGCTTTGCTGATGTTCCATGACCAGCTTTAACACTAAACCCCAATGCAAACCCCTTCTCAGGAAGGGCCTTGCAGGAAAGGACCTGTATGCACATTTCCTTCCCACAGATAGAAACAAAAGTCTGCTGTGGACATCAGATATACATAAAACCATGCACACATGGGTTTCATCCGTCAGATATCAAGCAGGGCATAGAAATGAGCAGGTTTTCACTTCAGTACCTGTGTGCCCAAGCTGCCACGCTACAATCAAGTCTAAAGTCACTTAGATAAAAGTAACAATAAAAAATAAACTCACTAACAGCTTGTAAGTGTATCCAATAGCATTCCTACAGCAAAGAGACACAAAGCTTACCTTGCGTAACCCAGAAAAGCAGGTATTTCAGAGCAAACCCTCTCCTGCCTTGCAATGAGCCCAGTAACTGGGTATCAAAGGGCTGTGGAGATTCCCATCAGGTGTAAGAAAAGCCCAGCTGCAAGTTGTTTGTCTGGGGTTCAGAGGGACAGGCTGGGATTGCTGGAAATACCTGAGGTATGGAGAAGGGGCTGCCCAGTCCCTGGGACAGGCCATAGAAGGAAGGTGAAGCTGGGACAACCTGACTCACAGGCCCACATGGGGCATCAGGGCAAACAGTCACTGCAGGGAGCAGCTACAAGCTGTTTTCTCCTAGGACTTACAGATAAATTACTGCTTTTAGCCCTCCCTGTCACGTCTGTTGGCATATGCAAAGGCAGCTCCTGCCCCCAGATTCTTCTATGTCAGGGAATGACAGTGTCTCTATCACTTACCTACACTCTGCTCTCCCCCAGCTCGATGCACATGGCACACAGGCATGTGCATTGCTACACACGTGCAAACACCCAACACTTCAAGGTGACAATTCAGCTCAGCTCTTCAGCAATGCACAAGGGACAATTTACAGCAGCAAATGCCCCTCTCATCAACCTGCATGCACCTTCTTTAGCCAGGATTCTCCTGCTCAGATCTCTTGATAAGATCTATCAAGTTACAAAAGACAGGGTGAGATACTTAGGAAAAACATCCTGTAGTCGCTGAAAAAGAACAAGATATTCTCCTTAAAGAAGCAAACTTTGGTTTTTCTTGCCAATCCCACAGATAATTTGCTTACCAGCAAAAAATCCAGCTGTCTTTTTCCACTTGGCAGCAGAAGCCAGCACCTTGCAATGAATAATACATATCCTGCTCAAACACAGGTGACAGAGCAATCACTCCCTAGGAAGAAGCAATGGGGCTGAGCCTCCAACACATCCTGAGCATTCAAAAGCATTTTTGTATGGATGGGGCACTAACTCCACTTCCACTGTTGCTGAGCAACTGAGTTTGATGGAAGGAATCTTTTTAACAGTTAGCCTTTTACACAGACAAGTGGTCAATTCAGAAGATTGGATTAAGTTCAGAAAGAAAGGAAAGGACAAGGAAGAAAAGCTGCATTATTGGACTAAGAGACCATTATTCTATGGATTCCTCCCTCCAAAATGGAAAAATAAACCTCCTTAGATGAGGCTAGAAAAACAATAAATATCTAAGTTTTCAATGCTACCCCAGCCCTTTCATTGCAGGAACAGATCATTCTGCTACTGCAGTGAAGAAATACAGATGCACTTGAGGCGTATTTGCTGTTGTCTTTGCAGAATGGGCAAACAAACACCCAGCTCCAGACTGGATCTGTTCCCACAGGGAGAGGTTTGCAGATTAAAAGTAATTAGGACACTGTAATTAAAACCCCCAAACAAACAAAGAAACCCCCAACACCACCTCTCCTTTCACAGGGGCCAATCCTCCAACCTTCTTTCTCCAGAGCAGAAAAATCACAGTTGTGGTTATAACTGACAAAGTCTTTTAAGAGAGTTAAATGCCATTTTAATGCATTGAAACCATGCTTTTCACAGCCATCCCCTACAGCCTAAACATACATTAAATCAATTAATATTGACACATTATAACAATGACTCACTATAAAACACAAGTTTGGCTCCATGTGTCACCAAAAGCAAAAATATTCCATCAGCAGCTTGATGCTTTGGATCCAGATTTTAGGTTTGCTCTCTCCCTCCCTCATGAGCTGTTTTTGGCCTCATGTGGGATAGGTTTATGCAGCAAGTTATGCAAAGAATGGCAATTTCCCTTTTTTACATTAAAATCAAAGGGATAAAGGAGCAGACCCATATTATATCCGAGATGAGTCAACTGACAACAGCAGGTCTGGATGTGGAAGGAAAACTGGTTCATACAGGTGACTGTTAATGGTTTTTTTCAGGTTAGCTCACTCTAACACTTACAATACTTCTCTGTATCATAAAGGACAAGATAATCTTGTGGATAAAACATTTCATTGTTACTTGTGTCCCTAAACATAACCACACTGGATGGAGGGAGCCCAAGCTCTCCATTAAGCAACAGCAACCCAATAACAAACAGCAGGAATGCAGCCACAGGATAGCACCTGTTTTCCTCTCCATCCTTCCCTATCCCATGGGGACAGCGCTGCTTCGCTGTAAGAAGGTGGCAAATAAACATTTACACCTGGCATCAGCTGCCACATCCTTGTGCTGTAGCAGTGCAAGTGCCATACCCAACTGGCAGATTCTTTATAATGTGCCTGTGTATTGGCAGGCACCAGCACCGAGTAGGAAAAGCAGGAATCCGAGAGGACAGGAAGAACTGAAAGCCCAGGGCTACTCTGAACATAGAGATCTGTGTTTTTTCAGCTTCCAGGTTTTTATCTTACAATACTGATGGCATTCTAAGACATTGGGAAAGAAACAGTGGGCTATTTGCAAGCTGCAGTGAGGCTCTGCTGAAGCTTGGAGCATGGCACTTACTGTTACAGACAGCTCAGTAGGTATTCAAACGTAATGGAAGGTTGTGGGGGGAAAACTATAAAGAAAAGGGTATTTTCCTAATCAGAAAGCAGGAAAATGTGGTTTGGAGCAAGAGCAAGGTTTGCTTTCAAGCTGAAACACAACAGCCATATCTGTGACAGAAGCCAGCATGAAAGTGACAGCCATGATCAGATGATAAATACCCATGATCTTTCTGGGAATAAAAACTTGATTTACTGCTGGAGAGAGAATCTATCCAGCCACTTCATTTCAATACTTGCAAGACCTGGTCCTGAAGGAACCCGACACTCCACAATCTTTTGTTTATGTAATGACTGAGGAATATTGGACTTGCCTCCATCAGCACCCCCTGGGAAGACAGTAGGAGTTAGTGGTGTGAACCAAGTGGATCTGCATAGCTCCAGCAGTGACTTAGGTGTTGGGTGGGTGTTTTCTATCTATTTGCAGCCCTTAGGCAAAGCTAGGACAGCAGCAGAGGGGGCGGAAAAATCCCATTCCCTGGGAGCACTGGTCTTTAGAAACCAAAATGAGTGTAAATTCTGGAAACACCTCATAGGAATTGCTCTGCGCCAGATTCCACACACCAGTTTACAACATCCTGCCTTTTAATGTACAAACAACTTGTCCAGTTTCCCTTCCCTCATTCCTGCTCATCTTTTTCCCTGAGTACATGGTGGAGGAGAGGGAAGTGAATGTCCTTTCCAAGCTGTCACTAAGCAAAACCCTGCTGACACCATCAGAGGGCTGTGAAGCAAATGCACAGCAAACAGGAGGTCAGTTACCAAAGCAGTGCTGGAAAGCAGCTTTTGAGACAAAAAGAGCACCAGCTGAGCAGAGCAGCTCCTCAGCTGAGTATCTTGGCTCTCACCTGTGTTCATAGTGGTGGGACAGGAAACCAGAGGAGGGCTGGATGTCCACTTGGAAGACTGTTCTGATTGGACTCTGAAAAGGTGTTTCAGAGCTAAGTGAGCGAAAGGTGCTGAAGTCATGGGTTCCCACCAGGAACTGAGCTGCCTCCTGCATGGCAGGAACATTCAGGTAGCTGAAATGAAGGCAAAAGGAAAGGAGCATCGTAACTTAGTATGTTACATGAATCCAAATCCAATTAATCAATGAGAGGCTTAAACCTGGCACACAGATTTAACATGGCAGCATTGTGGAAACACATTTTGCAAGATGGAGTTTGTCTTCTAATGGTCCAAACCACAAACCAAGATGCCAAGTGACCAGAGGTCTGAAGGTATTCCAAACCCCAGGCTAGATGAGGGGTTGGCAGACACATGCTTCTACCCAAACCATTACCCTGCTGTGCTTCAAATAGCTCTATTGCTGGCTGAGGTGGAGGGCAAGAGAACAAAATCCTTTGCAGTATCTGGATCTTATAAAGTGAGGATGATATTGCCAGGTAAGAAAATATCAAACACTATGATGGCTTTCCAAACCTTAGATTTGCAACAGCCAGAAGATGAAGTTAGGAAGCAACAGAAAAGGAATGAGAGAACTGTCAGAGATGAAGCCACATTAAACCAGAGGTAGAGATGCAGAAGAAAAGGCCAAGGGTAAAACTCAATGTCACGTGTCATTCAGATTTCTTCATTTGAAGAATCTAGGTCTGTTCAAAATAGCCTCCAGCAAAGGCATTTAGACAGATTTCCTGACACATTTGCTGAACAGATGCTTATTTTTCTTGCTTTTTGTAAACTTCTAAGAAAAGCTTGAGCAAACAGGCACGATCCATGACTTCAGTCTTCCACATCTTAACAGAAGTCAAAGTGTTGCTGAAGTAACCCAAAATTCAAGATGAGATTTACCAACATCATTCATTTTCTCACTGTCTTTGAGAAAACTGACCAGCACTTCCAGAATCCTGGTCACACTGAGCAGCACTGATGACACCTAGCTGGCAGTTCAGATGGCTACAGAGGTTTACTGTGTATTCTGTGTTTTATACACCAGACATGCGCAGTAGTGCACACACTATGAGTTTCTCTACTACCAGCAGTCCCAATGTCCCATCTTTTAGTATGACACTTCCCATTCAGTGTTGCTAATACGCTCACTTGATCCTTTATGTGGTGTTGCCATTAACTGCAGTGTCTGGACTAAATTTAATGGCATTTCATAAAGATTAATGGGCCTGAGATTAAGGCCCATTGTGTACACACACATGAAATTGCAAAATTAGCTGTTATTTTTCCCTTCCACAGCCCACAAAAAGGAAAGTCAGCAATTTAATGTTAGCACAATGCCATCTTCACCCCTCTACAACAGTTGAGATCACGTTTTTCCCCTATTAGCCACAATTGTTATTCCAACAGTGGTGATGAAGTTGCCACAACTGGCTGCAAACATGTTTTTCTACAATGTTGTGGAGAACTCCACTTTCTTGACTGTATCTTTATCTCAGTACAACATAAACTAAAAAGACAATAACAAATTATCTTCTGGGGTTTGTTCGGTTTCTTTCCTCACCCACTGTTTAACATGTTCCAAGTTGTTTGTTTTTTCTTTCTAAATGGCACTGAATTTGTTTTTCTTCCCTTGCATATACAAGTACTGATCTGTTATGACTCAGTGGCTACTCCAAGAACACAAGTGAACACTGAGCCAGATACACCGGTTTGTTATTGTAGGGTTGCTTGGAGTCATTGGTCTCACTATTCAGACATACAAGCAGTCAGACAGGGAATGAGAGAGCAGATTCACACACAGTCAACTACCAGAAATAAAACTGGGAAAGAAAAAATAAGATTAAAAAGGAGAATTCTCAGCCTTCATTCTTGCCTGTCTGTATGGTCACACTTATTCTCTGGGATCTGCCAGGCAATGCATTTCTGCCTATCTGCATCATGTCAGAGCACTGCTCCTCTGGCCAGCTGTCTGAATAGGTTTGCTGTATGAACTGGCAAGGTCATCTGAGGAAATGCTCATCAGTTCTATTAGGGAGGGACACACAAAGCTGTTGATGGACTTTACCTGGAGTCACCGAATATTTCAGCACTGCTAAGCATGTTTATTACAGGTAACACCATACAATTCAGAACAACTGTAAGGATCAGTGAACGTAACTCAGTGCAGTTGCACCCATTTCAACAGAAAAATCTTGGCAATATTAACAGGGAATCTGGTCTCACGTGGAAATTACCCCCTCTCGCTTCCCCCAAAAGCCAAGCCATTCCATAGTGCTGATGAGGCTCCCCAGGGATGTTTAATGGAACACACTTACCCTCCCCTGGGAGCCCAGCAGAGATCCCTTTCAAACACTGGGATTTCAGAATGATGAGAGCAGCCCATCAACAGCCGATAGATGTAGGTTCTTGACAGTGCAGAGAAGCGTGCATGGAAGGTGCTGGGCACACGGTGGGCATTCAGAATGCTGTGAGGAGAGAAGACAGAGTGAGATGGAGAGAAACATCATGCACTAGTTCAAAAGCTTTTGCCTGCTCACCACATAGATGGGAACTGAAACACACAATGGATTCTTTGAGAAACCATACTTAAAATTCATTAAATCACACTCTCTGCAGAGCCCATGACTAACCAGTAACCAAGGATTTGCATCTCTAGGCTGCCACAGGCATCTGTCAACTGGAAGAAAACAGAACAGCCTTAGCATCATCCCTGTCAGCAAACACACACCAATGTTGGGTCATCTATCAACACATTTTGGGGATGCTCATACCATCACAAGAGGTGAAGACCAATCAGCCCTTCAGCTGAGAAATGGCAATTGATGGTGTGTGTTCTTTGATGCACAGCGAGACCAAACACCTCACCTAGCCCATCAAATCATACTGCAGATCTGGCTGAAGGCACGTATGCTCCCATCCATGCTTAAGGCAAGAGGCAGCAACTTCCCAAGGCAAGCTGACCCCTCCAGCTGAGGAGCACACCTTACAACACTCTGTCCTTCTGCTGCTGCAGATCCATAGTCCCAAACGTGAGTGGAAAGGACACCCCCAACAACTGATACCTCTGTGCTCACTCTCAAAGGTTCCACAGCTCGTTGTACCAGATGGAGATAGCTTAAATGAAGTCACTTCCCCCCACATCCCTCCATAACCTCCAAGACAAACAGGACTGTGCTATAGCAATGAAAATAAAGGTGCATCCCATCATTACCTATATTGAATCTGGAAACAGAATGCTGCATGCAGGAGACCTCCTCGCACGTCATGTGTGCAGAAAATGGCTTTTGGGAATGTTTATGTCTATTTATCTTCCACTGACTCTGGGCAGCCAACTCAAGAATCAGCTTTTTAGGCAGCTGATCTCCTCTGTTTTCTTCTACAAGCAACAGGGAGAAATTGCCTTGTTTCTCTAAGCCAGCACCGCCATTACCATCAAACACAGACAGCTTGGTAGCCAGAAGGGATGGAATGAAAGCTGTTAGAGAGGAAAACACCCTTTTCTCCAGCAAGGGAGAAAACAGAGCTTCCCTGTGTTCCTGCTCCTCCCCCAAAGCGTTATCATTGATCTGAACACATCAGCACAGTTTTTACAGGATTTGATTTTCCCTTATCCAAGAACAATGGCTACTCACCACATTGCAGGGAGCATACAGCAAAGAGCCCCTATTACACAGGCACCGCCTCACTGCGGGTGTTACTTTAGAGGATACCTTCCCTTAGAAGGTATTTTTTTCCTGCTGTGTGCCCTTCTGTCTTTGGGATTTGACATAGTGAGGAAAAGGGACCCAGGGCAGCCAAAATATACCATTTGGGACCAAGTAATAGAAAAACCTATCTATTTACTTAAAAAAGGTTGGTGCTCCAGGGATTTTTGCCAGCTCAAGTGCCTCTGGCTCACATCCTTTGACTGCAAAGGCTCAGACCACAGAAGAAGAAATTAAAGCTGAGGCACAAAGATTTGCAATAACAAGCCCTGGAGATTGCTCCACTGCTATAAACTCTCAGTAGAAACGCAAACTACATCCTCCAGGCCTGTGACCGAGTTTAAACAAAGGACCTCCAGCTTCTTCTAAACACAGGAATATAATAATTACATTTATTTTCCCTTGTTTACATGCTTTCTTATTAACATTTATGTGATTTTTATTCAATAACCATCCTTTCACTCCCTCTGATAGAGTGACGCTTTCAGAAAACCCTAGTTATGCTCACATGGTCTTCCACGCAGGCATGTTTTCTGCCTCTTCCAGCAGATGCAATTGCTACCAGAGGCTTTTCCTATCTAGGAATGTCTTTCCAGCATTTATTCCAGCAGCTGCATTTCAGGCCTTGTTAAGATCCCATTATTTGAAAGCCTGCTGGTAAATACAGACTCATGGCACACTTCACCTTCCCAAAGGAGCCTGAATTTCAGAGGAGATTGAAGGAAGAAAAGCCCAAAGCCATCTAACTAGCAATGGTAATTTATTGGATACAAAGATACTCTCCGCAAGTACATCCTACAAAAGTTAAATGGCAATTTACAGACAGTGGGAGGAATCTCAACTCTGTCTTCTTGTCCCTCAAGCAGCATACTCTGTATGCTTACAAAACTGAAACCAGAAATAGGTGTGTCTACTGTGTTACCACCCCTACTTAAGGGACTAAGTCCTCCTGAAGTCACCCCAACTATGAATTAAACTGATCTTTGTGGACAAGATCCTTTCAAATATGCTTTGCAAATCTAAAACACAGATCAGGTGATAGAAGAAACCCACCATGCTACAAAAAGTTATTATTGCTGCTGATACAGTCAGCAAGCTTGGAATCTTGTTTCCCTTCCAAGCTCTATCGCCAATAACATGTTCACACAAAGATCCCTCTCTCCATCACCCCCTGCTTGCAACCACATGAAAGGGCTGAGTTTTCGCTTCAGCATTAGGAGAGAATTCTTCTTGGCAAAGTCATATTTACAGAGGAGGGGATGGTTGCTGAATACACTCAGACTCATGCCCATCACCAGGCTCTTTAATGGAAAGCAGCTGAATCATTTTCAGACCAAGGGAGGAAGGAGAAGTAGAGCTGAGTGCATCCTGAGAAACCCAAACTCTAACTGATCAGTACTGTATTGCATTTGATCAGAAGATATCACCCCTGATAGGTACATCTCAGGTCTTGGTGCGAGATAAAAAACTTCTCCCATCTGTAAGACCCCACTGCTGCCTCCTTTCAGAGATACTCTCTAACTCAAAACCTTCTTCGGCAGCAATCCTGTTTGCTCTTTGACTGCTCAAAGCATCACGAAGCTCACTATAACTATGTATCCAGGATTGCTAGTATGGGAAATGGAAGGGTCACAACAGTAGATTTTGTTCTCTCGGGCAACTTATTCCATTAAACACAGACAACGCAAGTCACATGTTCTAAGCCTAAACTCAGGAGAGAGACACTGAGATTCACACAAGAACAGACTGATTATTACAGTGGTATCCTCTGGCTGGAAAATCACCTAGTTTTGCCTCCTAGACAACTGCTTTAGTCCTTTAAGGAAGGAAATCAAAACTATGACCTACTTCATGCTCCCTGTAACAGCTAAAACATCCAGAAAGGGTTTGATTTCCATAGATTCTGACCTAGTTTTCAGGCTGAGCAAAAAATAACAACTAAAACCCTGCACAAGTCAAATTCTATTTCAGAATCTTTTCTTTTTGCTTTAACTGACACAGCAGCCTGGAAAGAAATCATCTCCAGCCCCTCAGCAGATGCACTGGACTCTTCACACATATGTCAAAGAAGGTGAAAGCTATCAAGGGACATAACTCACGGATTTTAATCTGCAACTTAGCTATCTTGACAGAAGGATTTGCTTTGTGTTCTGGCTTCTCAGCACAGAGGAATCTAGCTGCTACTTTAAGAGGCAAATGGAAGTGCAAATCTGTCAATCTCTGTTATTATGCTAATATTCAATCTCAGGTTTGGGACGCATGATCTGACTTGTTACTGGATGGCTGTCTGTGGGCTGTGTAGTAAAAGCAGTGAAATCAATACTTGCTTTGCTTTCAGGTACCCACTGTGAAAAGTTTGCTTTCAGGGAGACTCCACCAACTCTGCAAACTGCTAAAACACATTTTTGCAAATAAGGTGTGGGGGAGAGCAATTTCCCTTACACATTTCTGGGGACTGACAGGGATGCGTTTCTAATGGCAGCCACACTCTGTAACAAACCCAAGTAGTGTTAACGGTCATCACACTGCCCTTAGGTTGAGCTCACCTACTCAAAGACATCACAAGAAGGTCTTATGGAGGGACTGTAACAGTAAAGCCAACATGGACAGCCAGAAGACTGTCAGGATCAAAGTGGTGTGGCCCTATGCTGTGCACAAAACTGTCTGAGAGCTGTTAAAGAACTGTAAACATCCAGAGAAAAGGTCAGTTGAAACAACATAATAAACAGCCACTAGCAGGAACTATGTGCCTCTAGTAATAAAGTTCTCTCAGTGCCTTCCAGCTCTCTTTCCTGAGCTGAGATTCCAAGGATTTTACTTACTCTTCCCCTTCACCCTCTGATGGCTCCCTTGGGTACTTGTCTGGAGGTGAAAGAATGCAGCTAGCTCCAAAAGAGCAGCTGCAGCTTCTGCTCCAGTCATTGACCAGCCTAAGAGACTGCAGATAAAAGGTCCCAGTCTATTTCATAGAATCACAGAATTATTTGGGTTGGAAAAGACCTTAAGATCATCCAGTTCCAACCCCCTGTCATGAGCAGTGGCACCTCACACTAGACCATATTGCCCTAGGTTCTGTCCAACCTGGCCTTGAACATTGCCAGGGATGAAGCATTTACCACGTCTTTGGTTAACCTGTTCCAGTGCCTCACCACCCTACAGCAGGTTTGAATGTTTACAACATGCTTTGAAAGGTTAAAGCATGCGATTCAGTTGCAGATCAGCATCTTCTGCAAAGCATGACACAGTTCCAACCAACCCATACTAGTTCACTCTTTGCACAGCATGTGGAACATGCAAGAAAGACCTCCTGGGAAAAAGTAACACCATCATTAATTTCTCCCTCCTTCAGACCCCAAACTACTTGAGCACCTGCACATTAAGAGCTGAATTCACTGTTCCCCAAGCCTTGGGGAACTAGAATGCTCCCCTGCAACACTGAGAACAGATGCAACCACAATGTCAGTCCTCAAACTCCAGGCCTTGCTATGTCAGCATTTGTGTCAGGTCCTGTTTCACAAAGAGATTAGAAAGTAAAGCAGACTAGCTGAAGCAGGAAGGGGAAGCCTGGTTCATAGTAATGTTGCTAATTCTTGCAACAATGCTGCACCAGGGTGGGGAGGGATGGGCTTCTTGGTCCTGGGCCCTTGTTCTGGCATGGAGAATTTCTCTCCATAATCTTCTTTTATGTACGTGTCACCAGACATCAGAAAGACTGAAGTCTGGCACTTTGCATGACAGTTCTCCTGCTCACCTAAATACCTCCTGTAGATTACCCACCTTCTTGCACAACACTCTGAAATGCTTTGACATACTCTTCCATACAGTACCTCACATAGATTCAAATCCTACTGAACCAAATCCTGTGCAGACAAAGCCAATCTCTGCCTTGAAGAGTTAGTGTATGCAAATAAGACAAAGCAACAGAAGGAGGAATAGACCACAGCAAAGCAGTTGCTGGCAAATGGTCTGTTGATTCTATAACACAGCACAGATTTGGCTTTGTCTAAAAAAGCCTCCAATGTTTCATTTGATTTACCCTTTAACCATAAAAATGCACCCATGTCTGGGGAAGAACACAGAAACTGTCCAACAGCTGACAGAGAAACTGCACAACAGCTTGGGAAGGAAAGCAAAGAACACGAAATTCAATCCACCTTCTGAAAAAGTCACAGGGTGTAGAAATTAGTCATCTAATTGATGCAAATTCCAAACAGAAACTGTTGGTTTAATGATCATTTTTTTCTGCATTTGAGGGTGGGCACTTAGGCTTTGCTCTCATGCAGAATAAGCTCACTGTGACATTCTTCAAGAAGTAATAACTAACAAGAAGCAAGAAGGAAACAGGAAGAAGAAATGGCTGTTCTGCTCTCTGTAGATTGTTGTATCAACATTCATACGCAACACTTCCTAGTCATCAACAGTTGGGTGTAGTATGAAAAGGACTTTATCCCATTGAGTAAAACATCAAATATTGCTACAAAAATATTCAACTTGCTTGTTTTTGATGTAACTTTTCCAAACAAAGTTAAGCAGTAGCCTTGGTCTAGCAGGGAAAAAAAGGGGCTGATGACATGGGAAGGGAGGAGCAGACTGTCAACACTAACAGCAGCTTGCTTTGCTTGTTCATCTTTTCGCATAGATACAGGTGAGAGGCAATACTGCAACCAGGTTTTTGCTAAGTGCTAATTCAATAAACAAAGGATATTAGGGAGTCTGGGGAATAAAGCAGCACTGAAAGTTACATACTAGTGTTCCAGCTCATGTGTGAAAGTAGTCATCCCATTGGATTCAATACTTACATGGTGACCCCAGTCTCTCACAACTACTCTTGTTTTAGGGGTACCAGCATAGATGATCTAACAATAACAGGGGTCTGGTGGTAGTCAAAATACACACGTGCAAGGAAGTGGTTTGGCAACACATCTAACAAGGCAAAATAGATCTTGTGGATGAAGAATGGAGATCATTGCTGCATTTCCTACTTTCTCCAACAAGAAGAAAAGATTTTGACTTGCCACCCACTTACCAGATTGGCTCAGGCTTCAGGTAGCGATTAAGACCATGGACAAGCTGTTTCTCCTCAAAAGCTGGCTTCCCTGGAGCCCTCTGGATGTCAAGGTGAGCAGAGTTGCAGAGTGCATGGACACCAGTATCTGTGCGGCTGGAGATGTGGAACTTGACAGGAGCAACAGGCTTTAGGTTCTGCACTGCCTTCTGGAAGCCAAGATGAGATGGGATTCATGAATAGATGACTTGCTTCAAGCTAGCTAGGAAGAAGACATCCTCCTATTTGCTAACCATATGTCTCTTTATTACTCACCCAAAGAAGTAATTGGGAGTTTTACTGTGGGCTACAAACAAAGGGATGGAGAGAAGCCTGTCTGGGGGACTTTTAGCACCAGTGGCTTCTCACCTTTTGTCCTGACATTACCTCAAACAGAACATGCAAAATGCCATATGGGCTTCCTTACGCTCACAAAATAAAGTAAAATATATTATCTGCCTATCCTTTATATCATCGGTGCATGGGAAAAAGGACAGAGAATTGCCCATTTAAACCCAGACACCATCCTTGCAGTTTACTGCTAAGAACTGGACTTGGATTGCTTCAGCAGATCTTAAAGTGCTGGAAACAGCACACAGGGATGTCTGAATGACATCAGCCAAGACACCTGAAGGAGCTTAGGCTGCATCCTTTGCTTCCAGTGCAAGCTATAACAGTGTCGAATACTGCAGCTTACTGCTGTGGGCAAAAGTTCCTTTCCACCCACAATGGGAGCAGGGCTACAGAGAGCAACATGCTTCCATTAACTGCTGAGAGCAGAGGAGGAGCCAGGGGACCAGATGAGTAGTAGCATACACTGACGTAATGCATTTATTAGTTCCACTGGGAAATATAAACAGATCTAAGAAGCAAGACAGCTCATAAAACACACGAGTAGTTGAGGAGCTGACATTGAGCTATCCCAGCAGGTACAAAGAACCACAGGACAGACACAGGCCACTGGCAGTCACAAGGTAGGATTTCCTTGTATTTGCTGCTTCCACAGCTGCATTAACACAGGACTTGGCTAATTCTTGACAGTACTGTTTTCTTCAGGAGCTAGCATTGCCTTAATAGTCAGGTGATGCCTCATTCATGCCAAGACCTCTGCCACAGCAAGACTAAAGCAGAAAACTACCAACATTATTTAGACCAAAGAACTTATGTTTTATAGTCACAGAGTTCAAGCTTACTGGAGCCAAAAGGCCCCAGAATTACACTGCAGCTGAAACATACTGTAAAACTGAGTTCACAAACTGTACTGCAACAAGCTGAACTTCCTATTCTTAAGGCAAGGGGAAGAACAACCATTGAGATCCTCTTAGGCTCTGCCTATGGATTTTGGCATGGATTTGCTGGAGAGCCAACCTGTGGCTTGGCCTGTTGTTTCCCTTTCCCAGCTGTTGCTATCTGCACAGCTGGCTTTTATCTCCCCCACCCTCTTTCTGCCTTTCCATTCTGCCCACTAACAAAGAGCTGGAAACACCACTGGGTGAATTACTACACATTCCTGCTGGGAAAGTAAATAAAGCCCTGCTAAATGAGTCATTAATATGGTGTCTTTTAATAAAGATGCACACACACAAGAGAGAGAACAAAAGAGACGCTAACATGGTTAATTAGGTAGTACATATTGAAGGGTCTGTCCAGACTGGACTAAGTTTAGTAAAGCCAGGCTAGGTTTTGGTAAAGGACAAGCACTGGTAGGTAAGCAAGTTCATGGAATACCAACGTTAAAACCATAGTAGATCTTACGTACAGTAAGGTTTTAAAGTAGGTTTCTGAGCCACTGCAAAATATAATTTTTTCTTTGTGAAGACAGGCCCTTAGAAAATCCAATGTAATTTGTTACAGGGAATGAGTGAATCAGATCTGAAAGACTGAAAAACAACAAGAAAAGGCAGAAAACCAGATGAATAACAAATTTTCTTCCCCTTTCCCGTCTCCACTCCTGAGTAGTGAACCAGTCTTTATTTGATTTTCATTTGGTATCAAGAGTCAACAATTTGAACTGCTGACTCACAAATACCTTCCAGACTCCTACTATCGTGTAGAAAGGATTCTGGGCTCTCAAAAATGTACCCTTAAAATGCACAGGGAGGTAAAGGAGAACGTGCAACAGAGCTGCAGGGGAAGGCCTGGGAAACAGAACAAAATGACCCTATCTTTTCCTCATCCTTCTATTTGGAGTTCACATGTGGTTACAATTAACAACAAAAATCTTTATCTTTCACCCTTAACCAGACAGAAATTAAATAGTTTTCTGCAGTAGACCTTGGCTTGTGCCTCAACAATTTGTCTTAAAGCAGAAGCTGCCTTTTAAGAGCACAGTTTCTGCAAATATATGTTTGGGTTTTGTAAGCTCCTCCCCCTTCTTTCCCATCAAGCAAAACCCAACCAGGCAGTGAAAAGACAGTTCAGCAGGGTCAGAGAGGGGCAAAGAACAGGAGAGAGCATGTAATACATTCTCCTCTCTTGTTAGGGGCTTGGAGAAGTTTGGATACAGCACTCCTTTGGATCCCACACTGCATTCAGACAAAGCTGGACAATAAGAACACTGTTTGGAATGCAGACTCCAAGGCAAATCTGGTTGTTTTCCCCATTCAGGTCAGCCAATGAATACACAAAGGTGCAGGACTGAATGACAGGTTCAACAAATGTTATTTTCATAGTTGCCCTTCTCCAGCACAGCTTTCTCCTAGGCAAAGCTCTCTGGCAAAGTGACTGAAAGATGTATGTGCTGGGCATCCAAGGAGGAATATGACTACCACCACCAAATCTTGGACTGTGAAAGCTAAAAGCTTTGTGGATTCTTCCTCCAAGCCTAACAGGCATGCAAGCTGATAATGTACTATCAACTGCTGCCTCCAGGTTCAATTTTAATATTTCATTTATACCCCACCCTAATTAATCTCCTTAAAAAGAGCATTTCTGAATTGATAAACTTTTTTGCAGGCAATTCAGAAAGGACCCTTTCACCTATGCAAATGTCTCCTATCTGTACCACCCAGATGCCCTTTGAGCCTACAGACAGCTGATGGTTTCTCCTGGTTCCTGTACACTTTCATCTGTGAATATCACCCACATTATTTTCATTTAGTAACTGCTTGGATAGCAACCAGTTTTTCCTGCCCTTTCAGAAAAGGCAAGCCCCTAAAACAAGCCTTTCATCTGAGCAACTCAAAAGGCTTTACTGCTATTAATCCAGATCCCTACCCTGTTAGGTATCATCTATGGATTCCTATGGGGAAACTGGGGCAGAAGTTAAGCCCTTTACCTATGGAGCCCAAGGTAAAAGCAATAGAGAAGATAAAGAATAAAGCAGCTGGATTGTCCTCCCAGTGCTCAAAGTTCTTTAAGCCACAGAGCATGCAAATACTCTCTAGCAGGTGTAACAAACACTGAAATCTTGGCTTGGCACCTGCTGGAGGCCTTTCACTGACCTAGAGCTCATCCATTTTCATTTTGTCTTTACTTCCTGAGTCGTAGCATTTCCAGACAACCATATTTCTGGAGCAGCAACAAGCATCCTAGAGTGTCAGTTTATCTTCTAACATGCTGCATACCAGAGATGCAGGGGAAAGCATTAGTTGCATGTGGCAGGTCTGTTCTGCTAACAGGTTTCATTCACTAAGTACTTCCATATTTCGAATCACGCTGAAATTTCCACTGTTGTGTGCCAGAATGATACGGATCCACATTCCAGATTGCTATTCCTACTCACAGCTCAGTTCCCACTCTTTACAAATGCTGGAGAAGCAAGATGAAGAACAGACCCACTGCTGTATACCACCTATGGTGGGGAAGCAGAAGTTCACCTGCTTCTCTCCGTGAAGTATACATAAAAGATCATCAGGATACTCAGCATCTATCTTTACAGGCATTAGGAATGTTTTTGAATAACTAAGTGTCCATTTCTCTTTTAAAGCAGCTGAACTGTACAATCTATTAGCTGCACATACACAAGGGATTGCCTTGCATTGCCAGGAATGCTGCACGACTTACAGGTTGCTGTGTTCTAATAAATAGTAACATGCAAGCTTCTGGTTGCAAGTCATCACAGCTTCACTGATTGAATGGGTGTTATTTCAAATGAAACTAATGAAACATCTAACTCATTTTTAGTGGAATAGATAAAAGTTGAAGTGAAAGCTAGGAAGAAAAAGCTGAGAAAGTGGCTTCTGCTAGAAGAAAGGGTTTCCAAAGCAATCTCCTATGCCACTGAATTACTTGAAATAGGGGTTAAAGATAACAGTTCTCTCAGTCTGTTTTCCTTTCTTCCTCCTCCCCTCCTTTTTTTTTTGGGGGGGGGGGGGGGGGGGGGTGTCCCAAAACTTCCTTGAGCGGCAAAA
>JBCJKH010051985.1:14589-26503 GCA_039877255.1 Loriculus beryllinus
TACTTTTCTCAACAATCTTCATAACTTCGGGCAGTCCTTGAAGCACCAGCTTAATTAACATTACAGTCATAGCAATCATTCCATTCTTCTACTAATCAGTGAGTTTAACTGCTCCCATCCTGGACATCTGCTAGTCCCGGATACTCCCCAATAGATGTTTACACCAGCTTAATGGGTTTATTAACACCACAAACATAGCAATCATCCTGTCCTTCTATTTAACTGTGCCCCTCCTGGACATTTGCTAGTCCCAGATACTTCCCATCCCCAGGTCCTGTTTTTCTATTCTACTTTTCTTGCACCCTTTGTACTAAGGTCCTATGGACCTGAAGCTGTGTCAGCTCCCTTCAAGCACCGCCGTTATTTTCCATTACAAAGCCATCAAACTTAGAACCGATTACGTTTTGTGCTTTTGTGCCCCCTTGTCTCAAGGCGAAAGCTGACAGCCCCATCTGTGAGAGCAGCTCCTGGACTGAGCTGTCCCTGAAGAGCAAAGGATCTCAGCTCCGTGGACACCCACAGTGTAGCTGCTGGGCTCTGTCTGTGCTGTGCCAACACCAGGTCAATGTTTCTCCTAGCCCCCTTCCTTGCTGAAGCTTCTGAAGCTGTGGCGGAGCTGCCCCTCCTTTCCTCCAGCCTTGATGTGCACGGGGGCAGCGCCTGGCTCCGCGCAGCATCGCACAAAGGCTCTTTGTGGACACGATTAAAAGGCAGACGCTCTCTTTGTGGAGCCTGGCAGCAGCGAGTCCTGCCTGCCCTCCTTCCTTCTCCTCCTCCTCCGGGCACCCTCCTCCCCTGGCTCCTCCGTGCTGAGCAGAGCTGCAATGCGTGCGCTCTCCCCCTCACGTGTGAGCACAGGCGTGCTGCAAAGGGGAGCCTCACGAGAAGGATGTGTTCCTGGCTCTGAACCCGCAGCAGCTCCTCGGGGAGGCTTTAATCCCACCCAGGGCAAGCAGAGAGCACGACAGCTCCCGCTGAATCACCTTCTCCGGGGGAGCCGCGCATGGGGGTGGGGATGCGGATGGGGATGAGCAGCCTGCTCCGGCGGCGTTAGCACTGCCTCCGGGAGGCACAAACTGCTCCGATGGGCACAGGAGCTCTTTCTCCAGAGAAGCAGCAGTCATATGGATCCCATTAGCCCTTTGCTTAACACGAACCAGAAGCAGAAGCCACCACCAGCGCCTCCCCGAACCCCGGCGCTGTCAGGGATGCTGCACGGCACAAACACATCTCCTCATGAAATCAGTGCAAAGGTGTCCCCAGAGCCCAGGTTGGGCATGCAGGGGCCATGGGAAGGATGTGGCTTGGGAGAGGGGGGAGCCACATGGGGCAACTCGCTGCCTGCTTCTTGCTTTATGGATGGGAACTACCTGTGCTCCATACATCACAACGCGGTGCCAGCAACAGGCTCCCTGCAGGCAGCTCTGTCTGATGGCTTTGCTAATATACGAGGGGGCTCAAAGAAAGCCATCAAGTGGTTTTATTCATCGCCCTCCCGTCGTGCAAATATACATGAGCACAAAGGCCTCCAAGCTGCGCAATCTGCGTGTTGTATTGCCCGTGTCCCATGGTGAGCAGAAGCAGCATCCTTCAGTGGTACCCAGCATTGAGCCCTTCATATGGTGATTGTGCCCTTTGAGTATGGCCCTGGCACTGCTGTAGGGGTGCTCTATGTGCCCTAAACCAGAGCAAGTTGCCACTGTAGGCTCATGGTGACAAAGTGGAGTGTCAAGCAATTACCTTTTCACACTTGCAGCCTCTGAACTGCCCCATAACTCAGAGGTGACAGACTTGGTGTGTATTTTCTGCTTAAAGAGAAGCCGAAGCAGGTTCCAAAAGGAAAACAGCCCTTCCTCAGGTTTACAGCCAGGCTTCAAGGCAGACGATAGGACAAAGGAGTCAGTCAGGTTTCAAAGCTGAAGGCCAGGTCCTTGTCTGCAGGAACTGGCATCAAGGAAGCAATTCTATCAGCACAGATTTGATGCAGGCATTGTACAACACACGCTGTTTCCTAAGCCACCATGGATGGAGCAGGAGCTGCATGTAAAGGGCAGCGGTGCCAGTTATGTTAAAACCAGGTTAGGTCCTGCTGTGTCCTGGAACCCCATGAGCAAGGCACATCTGCTCATCTATCCCAGATCGCCTTCCTATCTTTTCAAGTATCCGGGGGCAGGGACTATACCTTGCAATGCATCCGGTGGGAATCCTGCATCCATGCTCCCAGCTGGGAGAAGCCCTTTGATTTTGTCATTAGGCAGCACAGAGCTGGGAACTGCATGTGTCCTGCTGGAGCGAGCCCCAGGAGACCAGATCCCTCCATCTGCCTCTTGTTTAAAATGTAAAGTTCTCTGCACCCCTTCCCTGCTGCAAGAGAATGTGCCAGTGATGATGGATCAACATGACTCCAGGCAGCAATGCTCCCAATGGAAAGCAGGAATAGAAGCATGGAATGGTTTGTGTTGGAAAGGTCCTTAAGACCATCTATTTCCAACCCCCCAGCCATGGAATCTTTGCTTCTGTTTCTGCCATGGACCGGTGGCTTCCCCATGGTGGGCAGTGGGCAAGAAGGGAGGAGAGCTGCTGCTGGATTTGCATGCAGATGTTACTTGGGTTTGTAGCTATCTATTTTTAATATAGTTTTGAGCTAGGAGGTATTTTGTATGCGGCAACAAGCATGCTTTTGCATAAAACTGGAGCTTGGTGACAGCCTCTATTTGCATTATGGCTGTGGAAGGACACCAGGGACCAGAAAACTTGAACCAAAACCAGGGCTCTGGCTCACTGGTAAGGATCCTGATGCTAACAGATGATGAAAGGAATCTGCTCAGGACATCCACGTTTTGGTTGGAACCAAAAGCACCTTCCCAATGTGCTGCAACACCCTCACTCCCTACCCAGGGCTTGGTTTTTACAGTAACACCTCCAAGGTCTCAGCCTCATTATCCCCACTGTAGACCAGAAGAAGCAAAGGGAGGTGTTGCGCTTTGAGTGAGTTCTCCCCAGAGGCCAGCAGCTCATCTCAGCCTCCCCTAGCTCTCAGCCCAATGGCCTTCCCACTGGAATGGCCCTGGGAGCATCCCATCGCTCCACAGGAGCTCCCTGACCCACAGCTGCCTTCAGACTGACAGGAAAACCCGTCTGCTCTGAAGGTTAAAGCACTGCCCATAGGGAGAGCAAAGCCTGATGCTGCCTGCAGCGTGCTGCTCGCCTGGAGTTATTGCCTGTGGATTAGCAAAGGTCAGGGTTTAGTGCTCCAGCCCTTCCTTTACTGCACTTTAGGGCCGAGCTTGAAAACAGTGTTGATTTAGCCTGGAAGCGCATGGAAAAATCCCACCCAGCCTGGGGGAGCCATGGGAGCAGAATTCCTGGAGCAGATGTCATCCTACTGGCGAATGGAAAACACCCCACCCCTTGGCTTCTGCAGCGCCATAGGGGAATTCAGAAGATCCCTATGGGCAAGAAAGCTCCTTATCAGCAGGCGCTGTGTTCTCCTGCTCCTGGCATCCTCTCCTGTAGCAAAGCGTGATCCCAGCCGTAGCCTCCGCTCCTCCTTTTTGTGCCTTTCGTCTTTTCATCCCTCTCTCCTCCCTCCCGCCCCTTTTCATCTCACCCTGACAACTCTGTTCCCCTCGCTGAATGTGGGAGGGATGGAAGCTGCAGATAATTAATAACCCGGCACTTCTCAGCCCTGTCTTGCTGGGAGAACTCAGAGCTTCCACCTCTGCCTCCCCCTGCAAGCGCTCCCTCGCTTCCAGTCATGTGCTGTCTGTTCCCATCGCCTGAGAAACTGCAGCTGGCAGCTCCCCTTCGCAGAGATCCTGCTTGTGTTGTGTGTGTGTGCTCAGGGCTTAGGGCTTAGTTTGAGCTAAGGACAGGGGATGGAGACGGGGATCCAGTTTATCCTCAGGCAACCCCCCCATCTGCACAGATGTGGGTCTGGGATGCTGACACCTTGAGTACCACATAGCAGTGTTGGAGACTTCCCACCTCCCTGACCCCTAGGATAGCAGGAATCACTTCTTCCATCTCTCTGTCTCCTGTTCTGGCCCTTCTAAATGGTTTACCACAGCTCTGCAGGTCTTTCAGGCCTAAGGCAAGGGCAAAAAGTCTCTGTTTGCTAACTCCTGATCCTTCTTTTTGTGCTACCTCCTGTGCTTTCCTGCCAGAATTAAGTACTTTGAGTTGAAAGACATTATCTGGAAAGGCAAAAAGCAGGACCTGAAGAAAGAGGAGGCTTAGGACAGTGCCTGCTCACACAGGGATCAGATTGGTGCTGCTGCAGAAACTACCTGAGCAAACAGCAGGAAACAATAGGCAGAGGCCAAGGAGAAGCTGCTGGTAACCTCTAATCAGTGCTGGATCCATCCACGCTCAAGAAGCAGTTGGATGGGTGCTAAATTATGCTCTCTGTCTCTGAAGCATGGTTTCTCCTAAGCATCATCATTGTAGAACACTGGAGAATACGCTCAGGGTCAGTGCAGTGGGGATGCAGTGCACCTCCTGCCTGGTGCCAGAGCCATTGACAAAGAGGTGTTTGCCCTCCTGCACTACATTGAGACAAGCAGCACAGTGGAGGATGGACAGAATCGATCATTCCAACACATTTTCCATCTGTTCCCAAAGCCAGTATTGACCCAAGGCCTCTGTATGGCTGCTTCAGTCATAGTGTGAGCAGATGAGGCAGCTCTTTGGAGCACAACCCCCTAAAGCTCAGGTCTGAGGGGATGTGAGGATATGGCAGCTCCCAAAGGCAACCATCCCGCTGGGATGTGTCCACTGCCCTCATACAGCCCATGGGGCACACTGGAGCCGGTGCCACCAGACACATATAGGATGGCCATCAGCCTTCATCCCGATCCCAGCCTGATCCACCCTGCTTGTTGGACATCCTGGCTCCAAGAGCGGAGGGGCTGGAGCCTTCTGTACCAGGATGCAGATTTCCATCTCCAAATTCCATTCAATTAAGGAGCACTAATGGGGCTGGATTTGGCTTGAGCACTAAGGGAGCGGGGTCAGTGCTGAACAATATCCTGTTGACATCGCTTCTGAGGAGCAATTCAAGGGGCAAGAGGAGAAGGGGCCTTGCTGAGAGGTTCCTCAGCACAAAAACCTCAGAGAGGGCTCTGGTCTCTGCTCCTGCCTTCCCCCAGCTCCATTATCCAACAGGGCATCCGTGAGGAGAATCGTAAGGGAAGAAGTGGAGGGGAGCCAGAGGGGGAAGAGTGTCCCTTTTCCCTCTGACTGGTGATAGCACATCCTCGTGGGAAGGGGGGCCCCGGGGGTTTGGATAACCTGCCTCATTAGTGGCTGTATGACATCATTATCTCACATTAGCGACACTCTTCCCGAGGTAATTGGGAAGCCTCTGGAATGGCCCCCTGACCTTTCATTAATGCAATGGGGACCTTTTCCTTGTGCCATTCCTCACTCTGCCTCAAGCAGCTGCTTCTTGTTAAGATGCCAGAAGAAGGGAGCCCTGGTGCCATGCCGGGATTTTCTAAGCCTCTATTCCCCAGGGGAGGAATAAAAAGGTGCAGGAACACTCAGCTGCTGTCTTGGTTCAGCCTCTGCTGTCATCAGTCCCTTGCCCAGCTCCATAACGCTGCCTGGGCAATTACCTCTGCCTGCCCCATGCAGAGCTGTTTAGCTCAGCCAAGGTTCCCTGCCTGATGCTCATGGGGGCTCTGATCCCACTGAAGGATGGGGATGGAGGAGATAGGGCTGTGGTACCCACGCTCTCCCTTGCAAAGGATCTTTGTGTATCTCTGTGCTGGGAAGATGCTCAAGACCCCAGAGTTATACATACAGTAATGGGTCCTGCTTTCAAGTCAATCACAGCTCAGGTCTACCTTCAGATGCAACATAGAACTGTTGTATTTCTAGTTTTTTTGGCTACCAAAGTGGAATCCTACTCATTGCTGCAACACAGAAGGGACAGACTGTGCTCTCCCCAAGCCTTTCATCTCACTCCAGCCACAGCTCTGGTGCCTGCTCCTATCTTTGCAGTTGTTATTGTCTCTGCAGCTTGGCCTCAGCTGCTAAATCAATGGCCAGAGATTAGTCCCTGGCAGCCCCAGGTAGCACAGAGGTTTCCAGTAGTGCTGTGCATCTGGGCTGTCATTAGTGCTGTTATTCCAACAAGGACTGGGGGCTCTGGTCCAGAGGGGCACTTTGTTGTGCTTGGCACAGTGCAGATGGGGAAAGGATGCCAATGCTGATGTGCTGAGCAGGCAAAGGAGCAACCACATCCCTGTTTCACAGCCAAGGCACTGAAACACAAGTGGAGAGTGATCCTCAAGCAAGGTAATACAAAAAGGCTGGAGTAACCTAAAATATACCCCAGACCTTCACATCTGCTTTCCAGTGCATGTATGGGAGCTGGAACTGCCTTCTCTGTGCCCTTGCCAATAGAAAAGCCTGACTGGAGCTGCAAAACACAGCCTTCCTTATCACCCCAGGCCAGGATTTGCTGCCTTAAGGCTCTTTTCAAAGCAGCACAAGAATTCTTGCAGCATGCAAAGGAACCCAATAGCTCAGAAACACCCAGTCCCCAGTCAGGACCCAAATAACTGCTATGCAAATAGAAATGCAAGCTCCATGTCCACCCAGCACTCAAGGAATAGGGGGAAGAGATCTCTTGCTTTCAGTAAGAAAAGGGTGGTGGTGGGGAAATGTGCATTTAAAACAGGATTCCCAGATGTGCAGTGAGGAGACAGGAAGATGGGAAGAAATCACTGCTATGGAAGGGTTTTGCTGGAGCTTTATTCCAAAGGCTGGAACAATGCCGTTTCCTCAGAAGACAATTGTTTGATAGAGGGATGTGGGATTGTTTGGGTTTGGTTGGAGGCAGATTGATCCACAGCCAACAAACCGGGTACTGTGTGTGTGTGCTTGGGGTGGAAAACAGGGAGCTCTGAACGTGGGGCTGACACTGGAGATGAGCATGAGCAAAAGCCTGCTGTAAGGAAGTAGTTAAGGGGAGCAAGAACACGTCAGCACTGGCCTGGCTTGTGTTTGAACAAGCAGCAAGTGAAGGGGAGAGCTGCAGGAAGACTTGTCCTCTCCATCTGAGGGTGCTGTGTGTGGATGAGCTGGCTTGCATGTGCACAGCACAGTGAACTGGTCCCAAATAACTCTCTGCCTCTAATCACTGTTTATTCTTTGCAGATAGGGCCAAGGAGCCGTGCCCGGATGTTTCTGTTCCCTGATCCCACGACTACAAAGACATCCTATAGCTGAGGTCAGGAGTGGTGAAGGCCAGTTGAGACGTCTCAATCTAATGGACAAGAGCAGTGGTGGGGGGGGGGTCCTGGAGCCAGCCAGGCTCTGATTTATGACCTTCCCACCAAAACAGGCACACCATGATTACCGGAACATCGCATCCCAGCCCTGCGCTCCTGCATCTCCGATCACATCACGTTTGACTGCTCTCTCCATGTCCCACACAGCTTTTCTCCCTGGTGCTGGGCTCCCCAGGAGGCAGAAGGGAGCTCAGGGTGTTAGTGGGATGTAAATAAGGCTCCTTCCTTAGTCCCATCTCAGGTTTTATGCTTCCTGCTCTATGCTTGCTGCTGGGAGGCCTCCAAGCACACGAGCTGCCTTAGGCATGCGAATGAACCACCACAAATGGATGCTGTGGTACTGGCCCAGCTCTAATCTTAGTTTTGTCTCTCAAACCTCTGCAATAACCTTCAGCCTGAGGGGATAAGGACCACTGCTTTTTATTCTCCCAGCCACCATTCCCTGTGGGGCTTTTGTGTTCCAAATGTGGAAACAAATTAACTCCCTGGAAAGAGCTATTCAGAGGATTGAGGCTTTTAATCCCCAGGTGACCGAAAGCAGTGTTTCAAACACAGGTGAATGAGGCTGCCAGATCTTTGGGAGCCTTCATCTGGCAGAGCTTTACCTTGTTTCACTGTGGCATTTGGATTCCTCAGGCTTTGGGGGACCAGTCTGCACAGTGCAATGCTCTGCGGATGCTGGCTTTTGGCACATATCTGGCTCAACAGCTGGAATAGGATTCACTACCCCTTGCTGCAGCAGGAAAGCGCTTTCCATGAGTGCAAGTATGTTGGGATTCCCATTCCACAGCATCAGCCTTCAGAGGGTTAATGCCATCAGCTCTCCAACGCTGATTTAATTCAAGCCAGACTGGAGCACAAGGCAGCCTCCCTTGGAGCTGGAGCCTTTCCTCCGGGGCTCTCCTGCCCTCCGGATAAAGGGTGAGCAGAGCAGCCCTGTGCAAGGAGCTACCGGTGTCTGTTGTGGTTGCAACCTGACCTCTCCTTTGCTCTTTGAAGCTGCTGACAGTGGGTGGGCTGAGATCAGTGGAGCGGGAGTTAGAATAACAGCACCGCGATGCCCCGCTCCGCTGGGAATAGGAGCTGTTTGGAAGGGGATGGGCAGCCCAGGGGTGAGGAACTCGGGGCCTTGAGGGCTGACAGAGGGCTGCAGATGTGGAACGGTTTGTTTGTGGGGCTGGGGTGGGAGGAGAGGCCCTTTCAACCCACAATGTAATGAATCAGCCGCTCGGACAGGCAGCGGAGCGGTGGCTGCACGTCCGGCTACCGTTGCCCTTTCCAGGCCCACAGCCGGAATGGGGAGGGGAGAGCTTCCCCAAGCTGATGCTCTGTGGGAAAGGCTCAGGTCCTTTACCCTTTCCATGTCTTATCCCGGAGCTTGCTCTTGCTCCCGAGGGTCAGCATCAGCGCGCTGGTAGTGCCTTCCCTTCCATTGCTCCAGCCCAAAGCTGTCACAAAGGTGGGTACAAGAGGAAAAGAACCCCAAAGAGGGGGCCCAAGACACAACTTATGCTCCCCTGAGTTTTCCTTTATGCCTTTACCACATGGGCCTGCAGACATCCTCATCCCTAGCTGGGTTTGCCCCAAATACCCCTTTATTACTAAGGACAGGTAAAGTGAGGGGCCCAAGCCCCATCCCCATCCCTGCCAGTGTTCAAGGTCGTGTTGGAGCAACCTGCTCTAGTGGAAGGTGTCCTTGCCCATGGCAAGGAGTTGGAGCTGGATGAGCTTTAAGATCCCTTCCAACACAAACCAGGCTGGGATTCTATGCTAAAATAAGCCAGTTAAACCTTTAGTGCAAGCTGAAAGTAACTGATGCAGTGACATGTCCCACAGGAGCTGCTCCAAGCTTGGCATTCCAGCGGGGCTATGAAGGAAGGTGATCCGTGGGGAAGGAGGGAGGTCCTGCTGCTGGTGGGGTAGGCGTAAGGGTGGCTCAGCAATGCCCTGGGCTGTTGTGCATGTGAAGCTGAGCCCTGAAGGAAAGGTCAAAGCCAGCCCTTGGGTATGATGCCAGCCTCGCAGCTGCTTTGGCACTGGGATGGAGATGCCAATGCTTTTCTTGTTGCTGTCCAAAGGGCTTGGAGAGACCCTGGCCCTGGGCCATGCTGTGACCCAGCATCAGGAGACTACTGGTATTGCTGCCTGGCATTGCAGCAGCACCTCATGCGTGCAATGATGTGCAGAGGCAGAGCAGAGCTTCCTCCAAGTGTTTAAGGGTGGATTGGTGACTGCGGAGATGGAGCTGCCTTCTGGCTTGGAGATTTGTTCCCCTACACGTGCAGCTGGTGACCTACCTGTGTGGATCACTGAACATCCATCACTGCAGCACACGGTAGCTGCAGGGACTCCCAACACGCACAAGGCAGTGTTAGCAAAGACCCTGCTCTTCCAGCCTTATGGAACGTGGCTTTTTCTCTTCCCCTAGAGGCATCACACCAGCTGGATGGGATGCTCAGGAGATGCTTAGCTTCCCCTTCACCCCTCCCTTACAGCCTGCAGTCCTGATTGCTCTGACTCCATTACAGCCCTACTGTCCTGGCTATCTAAGACCCCTTTTTAGGATGAACATAGACCTGTGTGCCAGGAGGAAGTTAAAATCCTAAAGAAACTGCTAACTTTCTGGCTGTAAGTGACATCTAGTGGAAATGGCAGGAAAAATTACTTCCACAGGCAAAATCCTGTTGGATTTCAGTGGTGAAACTTGGATTCCTTCATCCCAGACACCTTTCCTTCAGGCCTTGTAAAAGCAAGCAGCTCTATCTATGTGGGTATGACTCAAAGAGAGCTTGGTTTGTCTCACACCAGTGAGCAACATGACAAGGAGGTGGCTGTGACATGACAGCAGTCACCTGGACTTACGGCTGCTGGTCCCAAGCCAGAAACACTTCATCCACAATAGACCATGCTCTGGTTTGGTATTCCAGATGGAAACAAGCTAGTTTTGCACAGCTAAGCACCATGGCAATGTAAGTCTGGCCTGGTCCATCCTGATGCTCAATATGCTACAGCTTGGTCCTGCTGGGTTCTTTAGGCAGGGGATGGTTCCCCACAGCCTCTTGTAGCAGCACCCATAGAGAAGCAAAGAGGGGAGCTGCAGAACCTGCCCCTCAGGGATGAAGAGTCCAAGGTTATGGATATCTCTGTCCTGTGCCCTGTTTGCCTCCTCTTCCTTGGCACTGGATGTGCCTGCTTGCTGCCACCCCTACCCCAGCAGGAAGGGTCCAGCCAGCAGAATAGATGTGTTCTGAGGCTATTCTTGTGCAGAGCAAAGCCAAAGCTTGCAGGGAAACCTGAAACGCAGCGAGACTTGGATTAGCAACCCGAAACTCCAGCCAGGATACGAGCTTTTTGGAAGAGCTTGGCAGGGTTTCAGGCAAGTGCGGGCTGAGTTTCAAGTCAGCCAAGGCTGACCTTTGAGTGAGCCCACTGCTGGCTGCTTGGGAAGCATGGGCTTGAATGCTAAGAGAGCCTGGGGAGTGAGTGTCAGGCTAAAGAAACAACCCAAACACAACGAAATGGTTAAAGGGGTTAAGGAAAACCAATGCAGAGCTCTTATGGTTTGGGGGTGATCATTCCAAGCCACTCACCTGCCCCCAAACCAGCAAAACCAGACTGGGAGTTACAGCTTCACTGCGCTCGGAGTTTCAATGCAGCTTAACCCCTTCCTCAGTGTGGAGTAACTCACTTCCAAGGTACAGCTGAGCTCTCTCCACATCACAAGGGAGGGCTCATGGGTGTTAGGGGTGGAAAGCCAAAACGGTACCCAAGCAGCTCAGTGTTCCCTCTTCCTGGACATAAAGGGCTGTATTTATAGGGTAGTTTGTACCTCAAAGGAATTTATGGAAGGGGAGAAATGAATCAGAGAGATCACACTATGGAAAGGCTGGGGCTGTGACAGACAGAGATGGGCAGACAAGGCCCGGATGTGCCAGTGACCATGGCTGAAGGATGATGATGATGATGAAACCGAAGCAGAAGAAGGCACAAGGAAATAGCCACAAACAGAGCTGTGTGTCCCAGGCAGTGGGGTAAGAGCTAATGCAGTTTTTGCTCTTGAAGCTGTGGATGTATTTCTCTTCCCATTATGCTGGTGGTTTTTTCCCATTACTTTTCCTGCAAACACATCCCACTCTTCCTCCTCTAACACACAGCATGCTATGAGCCTAGAGCAGGGCAGGGAGGATGTCTTTGTAATCAGACCCACATTTCTCTGCATTGTCCGTGTTGTCTCAGCAGTGAATTCAGCCAACACCCCCCCCCCCCCCCATAATCATGATGTTTTACTGCTGTTTGTAAAAGCTCTGTGAAGGTAGAATTTTCCCAAATGGAGTTTCCTGGATAGGAAATTGCTTATCTAAGAGTATTATTCTATATAGCTCTAATAGCTCCTTTCCCCCCTGCTGGTCTGTTGAAGTCCCTTTACACTAGGAGTAATGACTATTGAGCCTGAGGCCACAGAAGGGGTCTTTATGCCAGAGGAAGTGTCCCTTCACTGTGTTCCCAGTTTCCTTGCCTAGCTCCCCTTTCTATGCCCTTGATCCTGACTCTTTCTCCCACGCTGTGTCCTATGTCGTCAAGCAGAGAGGGGCCTCATCTGCTGCTTTATTTCA
>JBCJKH010051987.1:0-17486 GCA_039877255.1 Loriculus beryllinus
TGTGAGGTGTCCCTGCTTATGGCAGGGGGGTTGGAACTGGATGATCTTAAGGTCCTTTCCAGCCCTAACTATTCTATGATTCTTTGCAGCAGCTGAGGGAAAGGCAACATGCTCCCCAGGGGCCTCTTCAGAGACCTAAGCCCCAGAGTGACCTCCTGCTCCTACGACCTCCTGCTGTCAGGGATTCACAGTGACATAGCTGGTAAGGGAACATGGATCAAACCCATTGATGTCTTTGGAGCATGACTTCTGCAGGAGCTCCACCTGGAAGTTAGGTGGCATATTCCAACCCAAATGCCTAAAGATAGCAGTGAAGCTCTGCTCCCTCCTTTTCATATGCACCTGTCCATGCCTCACTTTTGGAGAAGTCTTCATGGAAACTCTTTAAGCACTGAACGAAACAAGACTTAATATCAAGTGGCTTTGATTTAGAGTTTGAGGCAGTATCGGATTTTGGATTAAAGCTGCCTAAGTCCATAAACTCTGCAGGTGAAATATTCTCACTGGCAAACAAAAATAGAGCCAATGGAAAAGAGCAAAGAGCATGCGCTGCTTGCATAGTGAAAAGAACTTTCTTTCCCCTATGTTTAAAGCTTGATACACCATTCCAGTTGTAAATAACTGCAAAATCTCAAAAGCCTACTGCTCAAGACAGGAAAACCCTGCACTTCTACAGAAAGGAAAACCATATTCAGCTCTCAAATGACTGAGTATGGAATTGTTCCATAACACTGAATTTGCAATGTTGAAAACAAGCTAATCTCACAAACAAAAGACAAGGCTATGGGAAAGCAACTCATCCCTGTGCTGTTACTAATGATAAATGTGTGTGCTCTCAGCCTTAGCAATACAATGCACTCTCCCCAGATGAGTAATATGCTCAAACAACCAGCCTTAGAGACAGGAAATGGGACAATTTATTTCATCTTTACTTATTGGTCGGCTAACAACACATTATAATTAAAGAAGTCCCATCTTCCATGGCATGTCCAAGATTTTTAATCAAAGGAGCCTTTCATGGATACACCGCAAAGCAAGAGAGAAATGTCTAGGAAAGCTCATTAGTAAATACGTCCTTTTGCAAATGAATTAAAATGTATGTGTACAGACTATGACTATTGCTTGACCACACACTCCTCCACTCCCTATTTCCCTCTTGTGGCTTATGCAGTCACAGAATAAAAGATATCCCCTTCCTTTACAGGACTGGCAGACAGCCAGGAATGAAACAGGTGAAGCCTTCAAATATACTGGTCAGTAACATGAGATGCTTTACTGCTAGTTCGGAGCAGCAGCAAATTGCTTCCCAGGCACACAAGTAGAGTAATTGCTCTTTCTGGGGATGCCTATAGGAGCCACCAATGCATGCTCACAACATCACAGATTATGTTCAAACTAAGGGTAGCAAAGAGAAGAGAGGTGCAAAGCCATGAGTCCTCCCTCAGCACTTTTGGAGTCTATGTCTCTCTTGGAAGTTGTTCTTTTTCTTATTGCATAGCCACTAAAAAAGTAACTTAATTCATGGACAACTTAAGCTATTTTTCCCTTTTTTCCAGGCACTGGAACAAAAAAATAGAGGTGGATTATCAGCAGCCCCTCGCTGCACCGGTTTTAATTTGGGTTTTGGATTCTGCTCCCCTAGTAAATAGTCACTGAGCTCTCCTGTGCCCAGCTCCAGACCAGGTGATAAAGGCTAAGGGATAAAGTCCACACGTGTGGTCTTTGCATGTACACACTGAAAGGAAGTCTTCACATACTGAGTTAAGTGAAATTAGATTCAAGCGTCTAAAATTGAACTTTTAGAGCAATTCAGGTGCTCAAACACACACACATCTAGTGCCATTTTAAACATTTTCCAGACTCAAGATACCTGTACAGGCCTGGCAGGAATGACACAGAGCTTATCCTCCAGAGTGTCAGCCAAAGGCCAAGAATACCCTAAAGCACATGATGGGCATTAGGCACCTATGTTTTGGCACCTGAATGGCTTCCTTCATCTCAGTTAGCTGATAAGCCTGTACGTATGGCCAACAAGAGACAGACAGGCACCTCTGGAATGTGAATCATCCCATGCTACGAGACTCGTACCTGAAACATCAGTTTACAGTTTTGGCAGTGACAACACACAATATATCCATCCCTGGGGTACTGGTTGGACTTGATGATCTTAAAGGTCTTTTCCAACTTAGTTGATTCGGTGATTCTATGGTTCTATGATATTGCTATTTATCAATGAAAACATGAGCTTCTCTATAGTGATTACTCAGAAATCCCAATTCCTTCAGCTTCAGAGGCTGACGTCAGACCATGTCACCTTGGGATCTATGTACTTTGCTTCCTAACAGTACACACTTCTCTTCTCACTCCATATGACTGAAAATGTGCATAAACAGGATGTACACACCTAATATTTTATCATAAATTAAAATTACATCAGCAGTTATTGACAGGCTTGGAACTTTTTAGAGAACACTTCATTAGTCTTTGATAAAATGCAGATTAATTTGATGACCTGCTGTACCATGGTGCTTATGGATTGTTTTCCTACAGAGGTAAATGATGGGAGAAGAAAATTAGATTTCTTACAATGACATTTTTCATAGGAAGTTTACACACAGCAAAACTATAGGCACAAGGTCCAAGGGACTGTGCCCAGAAGTATGACTTTGTGGCTTTTTGGTCACCAGCTCCTATGCCATAGGAAAAAGTCAGGAGATAAGGACTCTCTGGGCTTCCCGCATTAGCAGTAAAAATACATAGAGAGTAGTTAAACATATTATTTGTTTGTTATGGGAAGCCGAAAGCAGAAAGCCTTGCCTGAAAATCTCCAAGGTTTGTGAAAGCACAAAAGACCAGATAAGAAAAACAGTTACTTGATTTTATTTTTTTTTTTTCCTGCTGATTTTCTTGGATGTTGCTAGGTATTCAGACAAACTGCAACATTTCTAGCGCTGGTGCATAACAACTGGTCCTTCGAAATCCCACAGAAACTAAAAAGGTGCCTTGAGTTTATCATCTCCTCTGGTTTTCTGTTTATTACAAGTTCAGTTTTACTCAAATACCAATGTAGCATAACAATGAAGACTGTCTGAACAAAACAGGTATAGTGATATTTAGGGCAGAAAAGAACCCAGTAGCAAAGTTCAAATCTCCTTTAAGGAGTGAGCATAGGACTTCAGCACTGGGCCATGACAAATGACAGAGAAAGTAGACTTCATCACACTAATGGTGGTTTTCATTTAGTTCTTTTGAACAATACTCAACAAGATAAAAATAAATTGTGTGATATTTCTAACAGATTTCTCAGTCCAGTTCAGCAAATGCCTTCATTTCTGATGTCTCCATCTCTCCAAGCCAGTCAGATATAATCTGAAGGCTGTGTAGTCCCATTAGTCTGTCACAGTGCTTAAACTACTTATGTACAGAGACACGGCAGATTTGCAACTCCCAAGTACAGATGGAGAATTTTCACTTGGCTCAAGGCTGCACCTACTGACCTTTCTGCACACTGGTAAGATACTTAAAATAAGTGGAAAATGTTGCAACATATACAAATAGCAGAGAGGAATATTAGTTTGATTGGCTCCACATTATGCAGAAACTTAAAAGCAAATATCTTACCTGGTAAGAGCTTTGCATTTTTTAATGAAATGCTCATAGGAACAACAGACTGGACCTATTTTACAGGAGTCTGAAGAACAGGCCAACAGTTTTATATTTGTCTTGGTGCTTTTAAAACAGTGAAGTTTCCTCCTCTGTGTTCATCCTCCAGCCAAACACTGATTTTCTCATTTCCTGAAAACTAGTTGAATTCAAGTTTTTTACTAAATTTGCTTGCTTGCAACACTGATTTTTATGGAAAAGAATGACTTTTCCCTCACACACAGAAAGGTAGACTACACACACATATGTCTGCTGTGTCTGGTGTACACTAGGAGAGGACACATTTTACCTCCATGTGGATGTCCTCATCTGATCTGCTCATTTAGTCTTCTCTTCCAGTCAGCTGAGAGAAAAAGAAGTTTCTGTACCAAAGCAAGATGATTAAAGTCAGCCAGAGGATTTATAGCCCAGAAGCGACCTCTTCTTCCTCTTGAGTATAAAGGGTGTCTAGATAACTATTTCAGACACAATTATTACACTGTAAGCAATAAAAGCCAAGATGATGTATCCCAAACGTAATATTTTTGCCCTATATTTTTGTAACTTACTTACACTGTTTCTAGGAACACCGATCATCAGTTTAACTCTACCCCATAAATACATGATACATTCCACCTCCTTCTGATGTTAGGTATTCTGAGTGTAAGAAAGGAAATTTTTGAGTAGGTTTATGTCAGACAGCAACACATTGGTCAAATTCTAATACACAATGTGACTATTTTGGAAATAACCCGAAGATCAGCAAATTGTGGAAGTGCCATGGTGCTTTAGATCCTGTTCTGTCCTAGACACTAGGTCATGTTGTCTCCTAGACACTGATCTAGGGATACAATTTATCCCTAAAGACATAATGAAAGGTAGGTTATGTAGAAGGTAGGTTAGCTACCTTCTGGCCTTCCTCATTCAAGATGTACAACATCTGGGCATCTAAGGATATAGAGGAATTTGCATGGCTTTTTAATGTTATCTGAAAACAGCTTTTCATGCATCTTAGAGCTTTCAAAGCAATTCTTTCAAAGCTGTCAAAGCTTGAAAGCTTTTCCTTCTGAAAGATGTTTTGAAACAATCTTTAGAACGTGTCATCCACAAACTTTAATTGCTCAATCACATGATATGTTTGTTTGTAACAGCATCTACCACAGTGCTTTCTTAAGTGCTATCAATAAATAATGGATAACTCAGCCATTGCCTTTATTCTTTTTAAATAAGTGAAGAGGCTTTGAGCATATCAAATTACCACATCATTTGTGATGTCCTAATGGAGTTCCCACTTAAATCAGCTAGAGAAAGGAAACCAGAGAAGTGCAGTGATCAGCTGAGGTTTCCAAGCATAACATTAAAAACAGGCCCAGGAGTGAAATGACTTTATCATATCATAAAAGGCTTTGCCTGAGCCTTCTGAGGCTACACTAGCCAACCCTTCACAATTGCTGCATTCTGAGCTTTGAGCAGCACTGATAGGTAGCAGCTTACAGTAACACTCATGTTGTCAAATTTTAGTAATCTGAAAGTTAGCCATTTAATCTAAGCTACTCATCAAGTCTCCCCTACAATCAGTGAAGTGAAATAGGTGCCTGGAGTGAACAAAATTGCTCCAAACTATATAAAGGTTGCTCAGCAAGATGCTGACTGCAGCAGCAAAAATGGTTTATAAAATTTTCATTCCCTACCACTCTCAATCAAGTTTTCACACTTTCATGGTTCAGTCTGCCACTTCTCAATTGTGCCATTTCAACTGTTTATGGGACCAGGCTTTAAAGCCAGCACTGATCTTACTCGCATAGAAACAGCTTTTGCAGGGGGAACAGTCCCTAATCATGAAGCACAGTACTGCTGAGGTTGTAAGGTACCACTTGAGATCATTAAGTGTAAATGCTCTATTCAATCTGGGTCAGCTACACCAAGTTGCCCAAGTCTGTGTCCTGTAAGGTTTTGAATATCGGGACACAGTTTTGGACAATCGGCTTTAAAGAATGACATAACCTTACCTCTCACCCAGTGACTTACATACTGTCTGGTTTCTGCATCATTTTGCATCCATGGAAATACACACTACCACCAGGTGGTCTGGCTCAACCTCCTCCACACTCTCTTCCCTCCCCACCAATGCTACCATTCTGGCGGGTGCAACAACAGCAAGATCAAGGACATAACGTAGCTCAAAAAATGCTATGCTTGGTAGTGCTTACTTTCTGTTTCATGATTTCTCTAACAACTTCATTCTGCAAGTACAGGAGCTTGTAGCAACACAGAGAAAGACTGGAAACATACTGCTGGGCATGTAAAGAAGGACCAGACCATCCTGTCAGAAAGAAGGAAAAAAGACAACTCAAACCTTCACTTTTTAGTGTTAATTAGCCATTAAATCAGCTCAGCTGAAATCATATCCTTAATTTGCATTACAGTCTCTTGTGAGGTTAAAAATAAACCAAATTTACTCAGTTTCCCTGTTCTAGCATGGTCCCAGCAACAGCTGTACCACCACATAGAAAGGGAGGGAATTGCAAATTCAGGAGCAGAAGCTACTTAAGCCAGACTTGCCATTGATGTCAGCATCTCAGGAAATGAAACCTTTAAATGCATCTTTTTGAGATTAAATGTATTGCCCTTTGGAAGCAGTTCTTTCTCTCTATAGTGACTGAAGACATAGCCTTGATAACTTACTTGGATTACACAGCTGGTATATAGACAGCTAAAGGCAGCTGAGATGAATCCCCCTCCTGTGGTTGTATCTTGCTGGTAAGAAAGCCTGGGCTTCAAATATTCTTGCATTTCACACATTTCACATGGAGAGCTGAAATACCCTGTCCCTTAGCAACCACCAGAGGCCATTTAAACTTGGAAAAGCTTTTGACCAAGTCCGTTGCTATATGCTCTTATGAAAAATGAGTAGCCATGGGATGAGAGGTAACATTTTGTCACGCATTGGAAAATGGCTAAGAGACTGAGATCAAAGATAGTTGGCTTGCTTTTACTGTAGCAAAAGATTAACAGCAGGATGCCCACAAATTCCATGATAGAGCTGTTGCTTATTGAATTTATTAATGATATAGAGGCAAGAGCAACAGTTAGCATGGACGAAATTATTCATGCTTAACCTTTCAGCAGCAAACAAGGCATAGGGAGGAAAAGCATAAGGGATTTTGTATCACATACACATGCCCACCTGATGCAGTTTTTAAAGTGATCTTCCCATAAGCACCAATATGGGGCATCCAGAACTGTTTTCAGATGCACTGACCATTACTGGTGAGAAAATACTAGATTAAATTCACTTACAGCCTCAGAACTAACAGTTTTTTGCTCCTGCATAATGTTGAAATGGGCCTCTAGACAGAAAAATAAGACTTTGGCATGGGAAAGATACCAAGAAACACCCCATAAGCCCTCATTCTACTATTCATTATTTAATGGAGTACCACTAAATTAAGTAACTTTGTGAAGTCTCCTGTGAAAGCCAAACTTCTTTGCCTTCTGCTAGTTTGCCATCTAATCTAGGTGATTGTCATTTGAGTCTTCCACTACAGCCAGCATCTTTTCCTTTTAGTGTCCCATAAGGCTTATCTGCTCTGGGGGATATAATTAAGTGTTGCATGTAGTGGTGTTCATAGGCTGGCCTAGTCTCTAAAGCTCATAATATGCCTGGAACACCAGGAATGCAATTTTTACAGATGAAATAGCCCACTACAAGTTAAAATTCACACGCAGTTCCTGAAGCTAAAGAGCAATCACAACATAGCAATGGCCAGTCTATTGCTGAAAAATGGCTAAGTAATAATATAGAGAATGTTTTCCCCCTTTAACATGGTTGGACACCTCTAAAGCATTCCTTTCAGAGGCAAAGACAAAGCTGCAGAGTTGCCTATAGAGTGTAATTAATCCTACATCATATTAAACCACAGGGGTAACAAAGTTATTCCAGAACCCAGAACAAAAAATTGCCAGGCTTTTTAAAATACAGTCTGTAGGTGGCTACATGAAACCTTTGCACTAAAATGATAGGGCTTTGCACCCTGAAATGCATAAGCCTATACAAAATCTAACTACCTGCTGTAAATTGAAGCACTATAAAAATAAAATTGAACAATTACCTTTTGTGGGCAGTGTAGATTGAGCTATATATCAGCTTTAACATGACTCCAAAGCAGTAAGGTCCAACCAATTGCAGATGAAAGGGTCCCAGTCAATGCCCTATTTAAACTTCGGGCTGGGGGTACAGATGGGGTTCAGGAGACAATTATCAGAGGGATCATGGCAGTAGCAGGAGGCACGGAAATCCATTGTGTCACCACATCTATTCAAAAGTTTAAAATGACTGGAGGAGTTGAAAATGAAAAAAAAATACAAGGAAAAAGAAAAAAAAAAAGACAGGGAAGCCACAAATAATGAGACCCAATTCTGCTGCCAGAAACATGCACAAGACTCTACAGATTTCAGTGTTCTGGATGAAGGGAAATTAAGCTGTTCATGCTTTACAATAGCTCTTTTTTCTTTCAGTTCTTCTTTTGATATCTCTCCTTAAGCTAAACTGGGACTGGACAAAATCAGTCTTCTTGGGAACAATGGCAGGACTTTAGAGATAGTTCTCTATTGTTAGGCAGTTCTCCACTAATTCAGAAGGTGCCTCAGTTTGTTCTTTTTCCTGTTTTGTAAATTATACTGACAATCCTGCTTAGTGGCAGTAAGTGGTAGCGTTTAGATGGGATAGCTCTGGGGAATTCCCTGTAGGATCTCACCTGGCTAGAAAGAGTATTTTGTCACTGCAGGGGCACACATCTCTGAAGATAATGATGTTAGGCGCAATCTTGTCTAATCTTGCAACAGAGTGAGATGTTTAGTGCATATCTAACAGACAAGTAGGCATACCTCTGAGCTCCAGCCACTACTGTTATGAGCTGAGCAAACTACTATTGCTCTGGTCTGAAAGCCCTTACAGCCACATTAATGAAGTAATGTGCTTAAACTCAATCTTCTTGCAGGCCTTTGAGTTAATATGCAATCAAAGAGGGCATGTTAAACTCAGACACAACCTGGCATTAGAGCAGCTTTACAGATCCTGCAGCCATGATGTGATTATGCATCTTGCCAAACCAGAGTGAAGGCACAAGACCTTGCGTCAGCCTGCTTCCACTTCCATGAAAATGTTCGTCCTGTCCATTGAAATCCAATAAAGCAATTAGCCCAAGGAAGGCTTACTCACAGGAGTAAAGCTTGGCAGAAACATCCTTTGTGAAGCTGAGATGACAGCATCCCTATCACATTCCAGTGTGGAATAATTCCCATGTTGGCCCTGATAGTCTACTTCCAGTTGGGAAAGCCCCTGATCCCCAAAGGACTTTGTCTAAGACAGCATCACAAAATAAACACAAGCTACCACCCATAGTCAGCTGCAGGCAACTCCAGTTTCTGCCCACATTTACAAAAATATTTTCATGCCAAAGTATGCAGTAGACTTCTTGTGTTGTATTTCTTGGCCAAAGATAATCAAAGAGGGGGGAAATAAAATCAGTGTGTGCATGTTACCACTTATTATCACTTACATTCCTCACAGCACCTAAAATTCCTATCCCCCCCCCAGCCTTTTGGCTGTTCAGAAGTAAGCTGATCTGGAAACATGTTTGCTCATCCTCAAAAATTTCTGGGATTTCAAAAATGCTTCCTGTTCTTTAGAACTACCTCAGTATTGTTCCCTGAAAAAAACATGAAATGCCAACACCAAACCCCTAAACACTCTTTCCTTACAGTAGACAGCAGACAGGTTGGTTAGAGCTTCTGTCTTGCTTAGGAGGTTGCAATTCATGGTCCAAAATCAAAATCTCATGTCTGATTCTGATGAAACAAATGTGTTTCCTCAGAAAGCCCCCAGCCACTTCTGCTTTCTGTGTATGTCTCTCACGTCATGACAGAGGCAGGCAAGTGTTTTTAACATCTGTTTCATGAACAAATCTGCCAAGATGCAAGATTCAAGGTTGAACTTCCCTAGAGTCATCTTGGAAGATAATAGTAAGGAGTCTTCTCAGCTAGAAAGACACTAAACATGACTTTGTGAACCTTTCAGAGACAATTGCTGCTGGTGAGCAATCATATGACAGTGCCCTCCAACTGACTTGTCCTCAAGCAGTTTGACTAGGTCTCCGTAACTGCCGAAGCTCTGTTCAAGGCCATTTTAGCAAGACATTGAAGACTGTGACATCATTGAAGGGCTTCACTCTGAGGCTGGAGCTAGACAACCTGTAGCAATGTCATTTAAGCCAATGTCCACCTTCTTTGACTTGCGTCTGCCATGCAGGCTGCAAATGCAGGGAATCTGATTACCTTTATTTCTTCCCTCCTGCTGCTATTTCTTTCAGCCAGACCAGTTCCCTGGCTCAATTTGCTATGTAGTTTTACAGACATCAGCAGCAGCACCAGGCTGGGGCCACCAAGAGCTGTCGATGGGGACTGTTCAGTACTGGTGAAAAAGATTTATGTAAAATAGTTTGTTCTGAAGAGCATTTAGTGCAAAAAGTGGATGTTTAAGCCTGATAAAGAAAAAAATCCTATGACCTTTCAAATGTTTGAGGTACTTGGGCATACAAGACATTATTTCTGAACAGTACGGTAGACTCTACCATATAGTGGACTCTGGCATCATGTTTGGCTTTGAAAGTTAGCTTAGAGCTTTTTGTTAGTACAATCTCCCATAAGCCATTAAATCTATTAAATAGTGGTAGACTCTATGACCTGCCCCTTAAAGAACAGGGTACTTAATAAAGGTTGTCTGAGGTGCTATCTTGCTTGTTATGGGTTTAGGTAGCAATTCAGAGACCTGTAATAAATACATTCCAGTGATTGCACCCTATCACAGCTCCCTTTGAAGATACTTTTACAGGCATTAGTAGGTTTCAATATTATCACAACTATTTAAGATTGTGTTTAAATGCCTCAAGGTCAGGTCTGAACTTTTTCTCCTATGTAGGAATGTAAGACCTCAATCACACCCTAGTGAGGGAATGCACTTTTTTTTCTTACTTAAAAATCCATAATGCCATTAAAAATGGATACGTTGTTGTTAAATAAATGCATGAAGCTCATATTAAAACTGTTTGTATTTCCTGCCCTCTGTCAATTATTAATATTGCCCATAATAGAGAGATTAATGCCTACACAATGGGGGAAAAAGCTTTCAGTTTGGAAAAAGAACTATTTGCTCAGGTTTCATACCCAACAGGAAGCAATTCTGAAGCAAGGAGCCTGCTTTTGCACCAGTCAGCACATGACTGAGCAGAACAAGTTGCTGCTCAAAGTCTGGTCACAGAGAATTGGGAAGGGCACAGCTCATCAGTGGATAAAACCCTGTGTGTTTGCATCCACAAAGTCAGTATGGGAGGAGAAATGTATTTCTGACGACAAGAACTGGAGTCAGAAGCTAAGCAATTGACATTGCTTTCATGCCCCTCTGTAATTAACATAGATCAAAGAGGACTTGAAACCATCGATTCCACCAGAACCAGGAGACAGCAGAGTAAGCACTCACAGAAACAACCCCACAAATGTGGGAACAAAGCACCTATTGCACCTACAGGCACGGAGCTGTAACACTAACACAAAGCACTGAGACAAAAACCTTCAAATGAATGAACAGAATTCTAACACTCTGAGGTCTGTCAACATATGAAAAGAGTATTAGAAAAGCTGCTGGTTTACAAACAAAGCTAGCAAGTAGTGTTTATGCTAATTCAACTTGTATTCATTATTGAGGATGTGATGAGGGAGAAAACAATATGAGATGCCCATTCTATAGGCACAGATTATAAATACAAAATGCATATATTCATGGACAGGACAAGAAGAAAAAAGGAAAATGCATCACAGTTCTTTTGACTGCATGTTTATGAACTGATTTTCTTTATTTGCATGCCTCTGCTGCATTGGCAGCAGCATTTCGCTTCTGCAAAGAGCGTTACATTTGCATTCAGGAGTGATGAGTTTTGTGTTTGGCACCAGTAGATGAATACATTTTGACTTTCCATTTGTTCACCCATGAGAAACCAACAAGTACAAGGTGCTTTGCAATTAAGAAGCATAAAACTCAGAGATTACCTCGAAAACAAAGCAGAAGACATTGCATACAACACAACTAGTAAGTGAGAAATACTAACTGAAACCAAAGCAACATGCAGTGGCCATACTTGTACAAATCATCAAAGCAATATATGAAGCATAGAACAGGGAAAATTCCCACCAGGAGATAAAGGACAACAAAACAGAAACTGCTTTTGCCTATATCATGTGTTCTTCTGTTGATACCACTTCCTGGTGTCACTTTCTCTTTCTTCTTGATCTGCAAGGTGAAATTCTCACCTGCCCCATGATATTCTTCCACTGACTCCACAGAATCACCAAACATTGGTTTGGAAGGGATCAAAGATACAACCCAGCCCTTGTTCCAAGGCAGGATCAAATATATTTTATAATTTGTGCCCATTACAGGTAACTTTGGGTTGGCAAGTAACTTGTGGGCTGAACTTTGATTTCACCCTTTTATGTATGGCAGGTCCAATATGTGCTTTTTGTTTAAACACAAATAATCATAATGGATATCAATCCTCATCGGGATCATTCAATTTCAGGAATCATTTTTAGGGTCTGCTATTAAGAAGCTGCATTAGCTGCTGTATACTTCACACTGGATCAAGCAGTGGGCTTTGTTGGCTTATACTGTTTCCTGAAGATCAGCCCACTGACTGTGCACACCAGGAGACTAATAATGGGGTTTATACTTTGTAAATGATATGCTGTTTGGCACATCCATGGACTTCCTTTTACAATGAATAAATATCATAGCAGTAAATGATAAATCAGTCAGATTACTCCTGTGCTTCGCTTCAGCATCTTGCACAGATAATACTAATAACCAAGATAAGAAATAAAAAGATTTTTAAAGCCTTTAAAATAATTCCCATTCACTGGGCTTTACAAAGAACTGTGATCAGTTACAAACTGAAGCTTTTCTGTTTAGATGCCAACAGTAGTTCCCTTTTGATCAGTCTGCCTACAAATGAATTCAGACCCACTGAGAGGCTTTGGAGCTAAAGCTCCTGAAACTTCCACTGAACGCTGCTACGGAATGTTTGCATGATCAAAAATTACCATGAAATATTTCTGATAAGTGTTTATTAAAAGCTGGAACATGGTAAATTGATGAGTGTACTAGTTTAAAGCAGTTTAAGCAGAATATGGCTTCTTGTCAGTGCAGCTTCATGCAGCTATTTCAACTGAAGAGACCTGAATAATCAGAGAGCTTCAGAATCAGAGAACCAGTTGTGTCACATAACCTCTGCACTCCTGTCTGTTGCCTGGGCTGAGGACAAATGCCAATGGCTGGCATTTTAACTATCAAGAGCTCAGCCACTATTTTCCCCGTTAAACTGTGCTTCTCTTCTACTTATAACAATGCCACCTACTTTCATGAAAATCTTGGAAGAGGCTTCATCAGATAAAGCACAGTGAAAGTGCAGCTGGCTCATTCTTGTCTCTTGTGAAGACTAGCAAAAGAGTCAATTTTAAGGCTGCAGTAAAGAGTCACTTTAACTTGGCTTAAATCCAGATTGCCCGGAAGAGGTCTTCTGGCATTCCCCTGCATCAAGGTTCTAGCACTAGTGTTCATAGAGCTGCATGGTGGGCCTCACCTCATCAAATCACATAATATTATTCTTTTCTTGTTTTCCTATCAAAGTTGGCTTCCAGCTGCATCGCTTACCTAGTATGCCTAGCAATACAAGTCTATGAAAGCTTACACTGCTCAAGGAAGGTGGCAAGAATGAGCCACGTGAGGCAGAGAAGGTAGGCTCACCACTCTGGGAGGCAGCAGTAATGTCTATAGCATGAAAGAGCCTGTATAACTACAGCTTAATCTGTATAACTGCAGCTTAATGCTCAAAAGGCAAGGTCCCATGATGAATGTATCATATCATTTTCAGCAATGTACTTTCCTAATTTAAAGAGACAATCAACTATTTCAAAAGAAAATATCTACCTTTTATATAAGGTTTTGTTAGATGTGACCATCTGTGGTAAGTGAAGACTAAACTCAGTGACCCAGGAGTTTCATTTCAGTTTTAAAATATTATTATGTATTAATAATATACCATTACTGACTTCAGGATTGGTGGTTAATTCTAGGAATGACTGTACAGACTCCCAAAGGCCAAATATAATTGCAATCCGCTAAATAAGAGGGTAGGAACTATGCAGAAGTTCAGGACTACTGTTGTCCCCACTGCTAAAGTTAATCAACCTCTCAGTTCTACTTTTCCCAGCTCCAACCATCTTTCTCCAAAATAAACCTATTCTAGAAGTCTTAAGTATCAGAGATGCAACCACTCAACATCATTTACACTGGGGGCCAGGAATTTAGCAGAGACAGTTGCAGAAAATCCCTGCCTGAAGGAACTATGGTCTGGGGTCCCTGTTAACTAAGAGACACACCAGTGGGTGCACGGGGCCTCTCTAAAGTCTTGGGAGCCCTATGGGGGGTACCATGAAGTGTGGAGTTTGGATCAAAACTGGAAACTAGGAACTCAAGGCAGGCCAGGAAACGAACGCCTAAATCTTTGAGGATACACAGGTTTTATCATAAGGAAGATTTAAAGGAAAAGGTAATTAACAAGTATGGAAAAGAACAGAAGGGGGGAAAGTGACAAGAAGTAAAAAAATGAAGAAGTGGGAAGAAGGAGCTAGTTGTACAGGAATGAAAAAAGAATAGGCTTAGGGGCAATAAAAAGAAGGATTTGGGCCCAAAAGTTTGTCAAGCACTCTATAAGGAGAAGCAAAATTTGACAGTAGTTTGTAAGACCATAATGCAGCAATCTGACAAGGAGGATCTGAGAGCAGCAGTAAGATTTCAAAGAGGGTGAGCATCTGTCCAAGTCAGTCTCTGTCCAATTTCACACTCCAGAGAGAGTAGGGAAGCTCAGGCCACTTCATTTTCCACCCAACCAAGTCAAGCTGACACCCCGCAGCACGAAACTCTCCATATTGTAGGCATTTATTCCTTGAGCTTGTCGACCCATAATGAACAAGGACCACAGCTAGTCATTTGCTTACTGGAGGGAGCACCGGGATCCTGACAGCCTGTTAAGCAAGCACCAAAGATGGGGAGGAGTGGAAAAGGTGTGGAAAGAAATGTGAGAGATCTCACAGATAATGTGGAGCGGAGGCAGCAATGTAATTATAACCCTAGTTTTATTTTCACTTGACGGCACAAAAAAGGAAGGTGAGGAAAAGCTTTTAAATGAAACATGACATTCCCTTATTAAAGTCTGATTTAGACTTCAGCAGTCTTGCTGCTTTGTATATGTCCCAGTGCTCCCACACCGTGGGTAGCCAAACAATAGAGGTTTAGTAAAATGAAATGAATTTAAATGGTAATTTCCTGAACAATGAGGACTTCTTTTCTGAGCAAACAGCCCTTTTGGTGTTGTTACCAAAAATGACAAAGCTAGCCATGTTGTAAATAGAAGGAGGAATGATATGGTCTCTATAAATGAGACTTTAAAGTCCTGTATATGCACCTTTCTTTCCTGAGCAAACAAACCTTTTGTGATGACTGCATAGAAAATCCTCATTATCCAGTTACAAGTGCATTGCCCTCCCTGGAAACAACTGTGTTTCGACCTGTTTGTTAAAACCATTCTTGTCCAACATGGTCCACTGGAGGCCCTACTGAAGTCTCAGTATCCATCATTGCGGTCTGAGCTAAACAGCTTCCATTCATATCAAAGTGAAGCCCAGACAACAGTCGCTGCCACATCTTAGGGTGACCTTGGGTGGCAAATCTGGTGCACTTCTGGCCTGTGCACGCGGGAGTCGCAGGGTTTGTTTGGGTCCAGAGGCAGAAGTAAGCAATCCCTTTCAGTCATTCACAGTAATCTGTGTTACACCCACGAAGGACACCCCAAGCAGTGCATTTATATTAAATAGGACACGTGGCAGGTGGCCTTACATTTTAGAAAAACTAGAAAATAACTGAACAACCCTCAGGAACTTTATTAATAACTCCTTCAGACGAGGAAGTGTGGGTTTCTCTATCTCATCAACCTGCCACTGCAGCCACAGATTGCCATAATAGGATTCAAAGCTCCTCCCAAGATTTTATCTGCCCTCAAGGGTAAATAAAGTCAGAGCTGGAACTTTCTGACACAACTTTGTCACCGGCTTATTAATACTGGCAGGTAGTGACAAGAGAATGGGCAACACCAGCAGCATAGCAATTTTAAGGGAACATTTCCTACAATGAAAGTAGCAGCAGCCAACAGTTGCACAAATGCTGTTGTGAGGCTTTTCCTCACTTACTTTTCTATGGACCCCACTTTTCTCAATAATGTGGAGAGGGAGACTGCTTTGTTGTTACTGAGTTCAATGGAAAATGCACAGTTGCCACATAATTTGGTATTATAGGCATTTAGGGCCCAATCCAAAGCCAACTGACATCAATGGCACGACTCCTGTTAACTAGTAAGGACTATGGTTTGAGGTCTCCCAGAGAGGTCATACAGAAGATTAACTAACTAACAATGGCACTGGAGGGATGCTGTTTGGAAGACAACATTACGCTTTCAAAACTACTCTAAAAACTGGGGTTTGGTTGAGATTTGCAAGTTGGCCTCTACCTAAGGAGTGCTATGGGCATTTTTTTTATCCTTATAATCCCTTCCAACTCACTAACATTTCTAAGGATGCTATTCTGGTCTCTCCTCAGGGAGGTTTTTAGGCCATCTCCCAAAACTGCAAGGTAGCAAGTGCATTGATTTGGAAAAAACTGTCAGAGGTCATGAGTTTATGCTTAGGTATTTGAAAATGCTTTGTTATTCAGTGCTGCAGTAAAAAAGGCCTGATTGTTGCCAAACTGAGAACATACCGCAGGGTTTATAATGGTTACCTGGGGTGTGGATTAAAGAACAAGCTACTGTAGGTCCCAAGCCATGTCTCCCACTGTAACTGGTTCTGCATATGCTCTTCTCTCCATAGTAATGCCCTGAGGTGCATCAGAATATCTGTCCTCAGGGAACAAAACAAGGTACCTCAATGTCATAGTCAGGTACAGAAGTAAATACAAGTTTGCCAGCACAGTCTGGGAAAGGAACCAGCTTTTCTTTTTGGCTGACTAGCCATGAAGATGAGAAAGCAGGACAGTACTCTTGCAAAAGGGACTCTGCCAGCGCTCCTGGCTCTTGCTCAAAAAGCTCTGTCTTTCAAAGCTAGCAGTCTTTTTAGACATGCAGTGCTCTTCGCAACTGCATGACAAGATGTATGCTACGAGATACCAAAGCTAATTCAACCCAGCATCATTCAAAAGCTCATCATAGCTCTTTCAGTTGTAGGTCCTTTTTGCTTCTTAGTTAAGGAAGAAGCAAATACCTTCATCCAGTGGGATTAGACCACAATGTCTTCCAACAACTCCAATGGAATAAACAAGCCCTCTTAAGATCAAATATTTTGAAAATCAAGGAAGTAAAGAGTTCAGGATGGTGAGATATTCCAGTCTTGTAATAGCACTCTGATAAGAAAATGATTTAATATAGATATGCAGCTTCATCAACAACACAGAAGCCCAGCTTGAAGCCTAAATGTAATAAAGACTTTAAATGGTACTTACCTGGTGTCTATCTGGTCTTGGCCATGTGTTTGGAATTAAATTAAAGGTGAATGTGTGGGACTTTGATGATACATAGGTTTTGTGCTGGCTCGAATGCTGAATTTCCCCCTGTGAGGAGCATTTAGCATGATTGCTTTTGAAAGAAACAGAAGTTGTCCTGGAAGATTTCTTTACTAAAGCAGAC